>OMLP01002321.1:4184-15846 GCA_900302685.1 Spondyliosoma cantharus
GGGGGGAGAAGAGGGGGGGGGGGAGGGGGGGGGAAGGGGGGAGGAGAGGAGAGGAGAGGAGAGGAGAGGAGAGGAGAGGAGAGGAGAGGAGTTAAACAACTAAAAGCTCGGCTGGCGGCTCCTGTCAGACCAGAGACCTTGTTTCCTCCAAAACAGGCACCGACAATATCTCTTATGTGGGGCAAATAATCCACTCCTTCAAGTGCACACAAAACACACTCAGGCGATTGCCTGAACAAATGCATGCGATGAAGCACTTAGAATACATGCATCTAAACATCACACATGTGCAGACATATTAAAGAAAGTAGACCGAGAGACGCTGGAGGGGGGAAGAATCAACAGAGAGAGAGATTAAGTGTGACTAAAACCAAGGGTGCTGACTCGATAAGGCACAATGTGTCTGAATGTTTTGAAGAATAATAGCGCAAAGTCACAAAATTTCTTAGAAGGGTATTTGCCAAGTTTAAAAGAATGTTTCCCTCAGAGGATTGTGCCTGAAAATGCATCACTTCGACCGCATCATAGAATCTTTTCAGGAGTCTTGAATCGTTTTCCACTCCAGAAATGTTGTTGACAAATGCAGAACCGTCACAAAACGGTAGGAGTGCTGCTCGGCTGTAAAAAAAATATGGTGTCCCTCTGGTGCTCTTTAATTCGGGGAGTCTGAGACACTCAAGAGGGTAATGAGATAAAATCAAACATCTAAGTACTGCTGAATCACAGTAACATTAAAAACATTCCTAGGAAATTCAGTCATTAAGCACAAAATGTTTCAGGTATGAAATAGCCCAAAGGCGACTTCTACATTTCTAAAAGCTGGACAGTTGGTGGAGACAAATCATATTAGGTGTCCTAATTGCCCATGAGGGGCAGCACGGCGTCACATCATGCTGACATTGATTAAGGATTAGCCTTTAACGCAACCCCTCGGTGTCCTGTCATCACCTAATGCTAACAGCCGTCTTGCGGAGACGCTTCTCCCTCCAGCTTGAGACTGTCCATTTCAAACCCTCCAAGAAGCCTGTGGGTTAAGTACCAATATCAAGGGAGGAGACCTTGAGTTTATCCTTAAAACAGCACTGATCTAGTGCTCCAGCATAGTTCACCTAGTTCCCTAAACAGCAGCAGTCGAGGTTTGACTCCAGCCTGTGGCTCTGCTGCATGTCCTCCCCTCTCTCTTTCCTGTCGGACTATTTAGGCTGTCCTGTCCTGTAAAAGCCAAGAAAAAAAAAGAAAAAAGACAGCACTAATCCAAAGGCTTGATCATTTTAGGACAATATTTCCATTGAAGAGATATTTTGACTGCTTCAACCTGCAAGGCGATGCACGTAACCGACGAGGAAGCAGAGCTACCACTAACGCCTGTGAGCTAGTCTTGTTTTATTAGATTGACCAATCAGTAAGAACTTATTGAAAAGTATGTTATTGTCTAATTATTAATGATACTGCTTCAGGGCTGTGAGGAGATCCGCTGGAAGTCTTTTGCTGGTGACAGACTCAGGCATTGAATAATTAAGAAATGGCTGTGTTATTAGAGCTGTAATACAGAAATTTTAAAAACTTTCTTTGAGGGGGCTCTTTAATTATGGTTTCAAAAGTTGTGTTTGCATGAATATTCACGACGGATATGCTATCATTTTTCATTTTGGAGGTAGTTAAGCTTGCTGCTGTAGCCACTAGCTTCTGGGTTTGTTTCTCTCCCGTACATTGAATTTTACAAATCACAATTATCAAAAATAAACTCGAAGGTTGATTAATGAGATTGTGCATTTTCCATTTGCTGTAGAAATCTTGACCATTTCCACTTGCACTGACATTTCTCAATGCTCAATTCCAAGGATAATCGGTAATTTTGTTGCACCGGGAGGTTTCTCAAGAATGTAGTTTCAAGCAGAAAGATAAAGAACGCCAGCGACAAAAGGGTTCCTTTTGTGTTGAAAAGCATTGGGGACATAAGGGCTCAGATGAAACAAACATTTTTAAAGGGTCTTCGTACAATTTTAGGCAATGCAATGAGGGGATCGTCAGAGGTTGAGTAGCCAATCACTGCATAATGGCGACTCAAAATCCATTTAAACACATTTGTTGGTTAACCTTTCTTCCTTCCAGCACAGTTTCAACTAATTATGCTTTTAAAAAGTGACAGGGACAAAACTGGTCATTTAAAAAAGTGTAAAGTTTAAACACAACCGCAATCTGCAGCTCAAGCTGGCACTTCAACCATCACATGCACCTCGTGTGTTGGGTGTCATCAGCTCAGGGACTCGTTGTAGTTTATTATCTTCCATTACCTCAGCAGGGTCAGTGGGGAGAGGTTCTGGTCTCTGCCTCTTTTTATTGTATGTGGCCAACCTGCTGTGTAATTAGGCTACTGAACACTGATTGGCCTACAATAGAGACTGTAGAGACTGCACGAAGATCCATGACCACATATTGTATTGTGTGGGACAACTAAAGCCAGTTTGAATGTTTGCAAGAGATTCTTTATTATCTGAGTTCTGGCTATAATGGGTGTAACTTATGAGTTTTTCAAGGTTCAGCTGCCACCAACCCAACACAAGTCCACAACAGAGCTAGAAATCTTCTCTGACTCGAGCCTTTTCTCTGTAAACTTGTCACCTGTTCTCATCTTACGAGCTGATGATAATATTTTACCAATGTTATTGCTCAGAGATCAACAACCTGTTGAGGCTAATTAAAAGACAGTCACTCCGCTCAACCAGTTGCCTCTGTCGATTAGGTAAACTCGTCTGCAGTAAAGTTTTCACCCATAATTCAGCCGTGTTCCCAGACTCAAAACTACGTTTCTCACCAGGAGAAGAAATGGGTTGTCCCTCCTAGCAAGGTAAGAAAGAGGAGACCGACGCAGGCATCACTCAACAAAAAAGTGTCTTTGTGTGTCTGCTCTGTCTTGTCTTGCCAGAGGGGACAGACATTCGAAGTTCGCCCATAGCTCACAAAGTTTTACTTTCTCAGCAGCACCAACAAAGCACAACATGGGTAGAATTTATCTTCTGCCAAACTAAGTCCAGTGGCAAAACAATACGACAGGCTGCTGTTACTGCTGTGTGTGCCTTGTGCTAACTTTGTTAGCTGCTGCAGCAACAGACCCGTTCAGCAGCTAACTCAATTAGCACAAAGCACACACCCACGGCAAACTACGACTACATCATGTCTCATTCACCTGTAAGAAAACAGCTGTTATCATATTGAATATGAACAAAGAACATGGCTGTTGTTAGTACTCACCGCTGTCAAGGTAGCAAGTAGTTTTAAGAAGTATTGGCGTCACTTTCTCTTCCATTGTTGTGCCACTAACTTGCTAACAGCTTTAGCAATAAAGCCTTGTAGAGGATTCAGCAACAACACTTTTGCGACTTGCCTGATTTGTTAAAGCTGCTGTTAGCGTTGCCATCATTATAGCTATCTTTAGCATTCCAGTTAGCGATCCTCTCCCTTCTCTCTACGTCACCACGTCTGCATGACTTGAGGCAGCTCTCTTTGCCTCTTTCATTTCTTCAGCCATTTTTCATCACTGGGCCTGTTTGGTATGTCTGAAATTGGCTGCTTTCCTTGTTCCACCATTGTCGGTAAACAGGTAGATACTGTTTCTCTGCACGCTCTTCTTTATGTAGTTCTCTGTCCTGATTGGATAAAGCGGGCAGGGATACCGGAAATTGTGTTTTCCCTTTTAATGCATGAGCAGGAGGAGGAGAGAGGCGTGAGTTACTGACCAAAAAAAACTGACTCTATAATTTATTACTTTTGGAATATAGAGCTATTTAACACTTATTTTAAAGAGAAAATAACACTTACACCTGCTTTAATTGACAATATGTCAAGAAAAAACGTGCTGTAATATTATACTACTGCCAAAACCATTTTGCTGTTGTAAATTAGTAGTCTATCCATTTGTCTGTTAGTGATGGTTTGGCATTTTTAGGGATTTTTATGTGGCATCCATAATGTATAAGTGAAACATCTTGGCCTAAAATTCATGAAATTTGCAGTGAATTTTGGGACGAGTGCTCGGTGCCAAGTCAGTGCACACGAGGGGTCAAATGGGACCTTGAAGATTGAGTTCAGAGAGGCATGCATGCAACCTGTAACTTCATATCAGACAATATATGTTAATGTATATGTTTATATTGTATATGCAGCCATATCATTTCACATATAACAGCAGCACAACCCACTTAATTAAAAAAAAAAACTGCCTTTGATTATTTAATAAAACCATATTTCTCTTGATAGTTGATTCGCTGTAAATTAAACGGTTGTTCATTAAATCTAAAGTTTTAAAACTGCAAATAAACTCTTGAATTTCTCCCGGTCACATGTTGCCAGCACTTACGTAACGCCGTTGTGTATTGCCGTTGTCATGTCTAATGAGATTATGTTTCGTCTGTATGTGTTTGCACTTTCTTTCCAAAAGTCGTCTCTGATCACTCTCAGCCTCATCATGATCACTTGTTACCATGACAACTCCCTCACAGGACCAATCGCCCACTTCTCTATCCGTCTCTCTCCCTCTCTCGCTCCTCTATTGCTCTTCATTGTCTTTGTCGTGACTCCCCCTCACCCATCAGCCACTGCCATCACCCACTTTAATTTGTCATCAGAGGATTCCATTTGCTCCCTTTTACAGAATCTATTCATTTTTCTTGCTTTCTTAGTTTTTTTTTTGTTTTTTTTGTTGTTGTTGTTAAAGCCAGACTTAGCAACTTCTCCTCTCACCAGCCCAGCACATTTACAGTGTCCAGATGAGAACCCCCCTCCAGCAAACTTCACGAGGTCAGTGCAGTCTCTCGGTCAGGCTCTTTGGGGGTTTTTCCGACCTCCCTGCCCTTAGCCCTGGAGCGGTTTGGACAGGCCCCGTATGCTGTTTGTGTTAAGGTCAGGAACCGCAACATCCTCTGGTGAACTCCTAGTGGAAGGAGCCAGTGGCCGAGGCTTCGAGAAGAGTCTTACACAAGCGGCCGCTTCTGAGGTCAAGGGAGGGAAGCTGCACGCTCCGTCGAAGTCTGTGCTTTCTGAGAACTGGGTGTTCTGTGCGATGCGTAGGGACAACCAGGCTTGAATTGTTGAATTTTGCCCAAAGTCCAAGCAGACATTTTTTTTTTACTTTTTAGAAGAAACAGTTGGTGAGCCGGCACTGAGTTCCCAAGCTCCTGAAAGCCGTTTGAAGAAAGATCTGAAGGGGAGCGGTTGATGCTTTATCCTGGAATTTTTAGCATTTCCATAATTTGTTTATTCTCCTATCAAACTCTTCGCTCTTCGGGGGCTCAGTCCCTTTAGTAGCTCAGCACGTCTTCTTCTCACAATCGCGCGGCTTACTCTCCGACTGGACGGTGTATATTTTAGTCTCAGTGATTGATTCGGTCTCGGTTATGAGTATTTGGGGGCTGCAAACGTCAGATTGTATGGTGGGAGAAAAAAAGGGTCTGACTCACTGCAGGCTATGCTGGCGGTTGCCGAAGTTGATTTTAGTGCTATTTTGAGACGCGTACTTCTTTCCTTCACTCTCTCTTCCTTTTCTTTTTTCTCACTTATTATATTTACTGTCCCGTCATTTCTTTCGCTGTACCTCCAACGTTAGTAATGTCTCATCCCATCCTGTCTCTCGGCGCTACAGGAGCCATGGAGCCAGGAGACTAATCTAATCATTTAGGGCCTGCTCTTGAGTAGTAAATAATTTTCTTGGCATATCACAAGGTTTTTGCCAGTGGGTGTGTGTCTGTCTGTGTTTGAGTGTGTGCGTTTTTATTGTGTAATTCTCCTCAGTCTTTCCAATGTTTCTCACCACTGTCCTCCAAAGCCCCCGAAGGACTGCAGCAGCAGCAGCAGCAGCCCTGGTCCAATTTTTTGTTCTTTCTTTCTTGTTCTACAGTGACACACTATGGTCTATATTTCATGTCACTCCGACTAAACTGCTCCGCTGTTGAGATGTCCACTTTAAAGCTTGATGCACTCCTTGTGTATGGATTTGGCTGCCATGCCAGCAAAGCACTTTGCCTTGCGAGAGGAATTAAACCCCTGAGGTTTTTCTAAGATAGATTAAATAGGGAGGGGAGATGAGAAGGCAGGGGCTCATGGGAGGGGCGCTACCCAAATATAGAGAACCTGCCAAATGCCAACGGGTGTGGGCGAGGAGGCTTGCCTCTCTGATGTGTGTGTCTGCACATGTGGGTAGGTGTTTGCATGCATTATGAGGATTTCTAGGATGTGTGTTAAAAAAAATACATATGCCAGCTCCTTTGTGTGTGTGTGTGTGCAGAAGATTTCACAGCAAAGATTCTGACACTGACAGCACAGTGTGGAAAAACCCGGCATAAAAAAAAAATGTTGAATGTTAAATTTTTCTGTGTTCGTTTGGTTTGGCATTGAACTCATCTCTCATCTCCGTCTTTCAGATGTTTGCCGGTTCAGGGTGAGTGGAGCGACAAAGTGAAAGATGGAGAGAGAGAAAAAAAAAGGTAACGCACAGAAAGCCACAAAGGAGGAAGAGGAGGAGGAGGAGGAGGAGGAGGGCGGTGAGGATGTCTTGGAATGGGAATTGCAAACATAAAAAAACAGCGTGGAGCATGGAGCAAGAGCCGGAGGAAGGTTTTGTTTGCTACGCCTCACATGTTTGGTTACTCAAGCTAATGAGCAGCAATTAGACAGCAGCCAATTAACTCTGGCCATCAGACTGAGACCGAGGGAAATGAAAAGAGGAGGAGCGAGGAAGTGAGGGAAGAGAGAAGTGTTGAAGAAGGAAGGGGGGGTAAATGACCTGGGAATCACAGGCGCTGTAATCTGCTTGTGATGTTCCTGTGTGTGTGTGTGTGTGCGTGCGTGCGTGTGTGTGTGTGTGTGTGTGTGTGTGTTTTCCAGCAGGGGGAGCTGTGTAGGCCCATGTCACTGTAAGTGCTCTACATGACCATCTGGCTCTCACTGTCAGGCTGGATGCTGAACTTACGCTTAACTCCTTCACTGCCGGCACCTCCTCCGCATCCATACCATGAGATAAACGCATGAATATGAAAATGAATGCATCTCAAAGAGGACATTTAGAGTTTTTTGCCCCATATTTGGCATCACTATTAATCAAACCTCAAAACTTAACATTTCAGGCCACGGAATCCGGGATATGAATGATTGATGATAGATTGATGGAGTCGCTGTGTGACTCTGAATCTTCTCTGGCAGCCGGTACGCTGACCAGATTGTGTATCTGCTCCAGGCTGTGGAGGGAAGAAAGCAAATGGTTAATTTCTCATTCTGACTGCTGATGCAGTGTTCCAGCTGAACCCCTCTGAGAGTCGCGTTCTCTCTCTCTCTCTCTCTTTCACACACACACACACACACCTACGAATACACACTGTACTGTAGTGCTTGCCATTCTTCTGAGTAGCCCGCTGCCCTCTCTTTAATTAGGCTAATTGAAATGCGAGAATAACCATTTTCTTGATTGCTCATTATTTTTGGGCAGTTTGAAATGAAAAGCATGCTTACACATGCAGATGCCAAGAGAGGCGGTCTTACCTCGGTTTCCTCAGCTGACCCTGTTGCTCGGCGCTGATGAGCTCCTGAGGGTTGCAGCCCCGCTCGCTGAGCCCTCCAAACACCTTTTGGCGTCGTGGCTGCTACCTCACCTCTCCAAGGGGAGCGTCCCCCCGCCGGTGGCCTTAGTGTTGTTTAAGCAAGAGAGTCAAGTGGGATTTTCCAGACATCCTTGAGACAAATTGTGAGAGACGGTTTGTGCTTAAGTGCTCTTGGCAGGTCTACAGGTGGTTGGGCGGCTTTTTTCCTGTGTTCTCAGCTGCTCTGTAAACCCCAGAGCAGGCCCACTGTTGGCCCTTAGCTGTGACAGGAGCCTCCCCAGGGCAGCCGGGGCTTACGAAGAGCAAGGGGAGAGAGACGGAGAGGAGTGAGAGAGGATTTGAGGGAGAGAGAGAGAGCGACGGCACAGTACATCTGGAGCAAGGGGCTGGGGAGTTTAGGTGTGCGTGTATATGTGTGTGTGTGTTTGACAGCCTGAGAAAACGCTCATATGTTTTGTGTCTGCCTGACAAGGAGGTGAGTCATTCCCTCAACGCACTCTCTCTCTCACACACACACACACACACACACACACACACACACACACACACACACACACACACAAACAAACACACACACACACAAACACAAACACGTACTAATGCACCCACCCAAGCATGCACACACAGTCTCACACACACATCTTTAGTTATCGACTAGACTGCACGGGGGCAGATCACATGCTCATCATTAGCCCGGCAGAACTGGCTGCAGCTGTGTACAGTAACGCTCACCTCATGATGTGACATTCATCATACGTCCACATTATACACATACAGAGTCATTTGCCTTCGAGGAGCTGTGTGATTTCCTCATTAACTTCTCGAAATGTAATGAGTCATTGAACTGAGTTCTGTGGCTCTGTTAATTATGGCCCCTGTTTCAGCAGCTCTCTCCATGGCAACCTAAAGTTCTGCCTGTCACCGCATGAGAGATGAGGGAATAAAGACATTTTCCCATTATGCTGCCACCCCAGCATGCATATTTCTCCTCAAGACAGGCCTGCTGAGGGTTGAGCTGCTGATCTTTTAGCACCCTCTGCTGGAGATCAGGGTGGCGTCGAGCGTCAAGGTTCTGAACCCGGGAATGCAAAGAACTGATGGAGAAGCGGTGCGGCCGCCTGACGATCAGGCAACATCAACACCATACGTTTTGGGTTCATAAGACAATCAGAAAGTTGGATGTTGTAAATAAATGGATGGGAGGTCGACACTCGTGCACACGTTGACCTCACAATCAAGAGCTAGAACCGTCGAGCAGTTTGCGTTGGAGAGCTCGGTGGCATCAAATTGAATATCATGAGGCTATTAGCATGCAAATGAGCTGTTTCCTCTCATTATTGTGCTGACAAACAAGCATCTGTTAATGGGTGCGTGTTTACATTGCACCTACAGTATGAGATGAGCTCCGGCTAATGAATGTAAATGAGCGGAGTTCAGGCTTGGTGTGGGCGACCAGTTCGCTCTGAAAAGAAAATAGATGTTAGCACCAGCAGCAGAGCATGTCAGAACTGAAGGAGGTTCGGTGCGAGATGTAAATTGCTAAGAATCCTTTTTCTTTAAGCATTTTTGTCTCTAAGTTTGGTGGCTCCCTTGTAAAATGACTGAGGCGTAAAAACAACCTGCTACCCTTCAGCTCTTCCTCTAACGTGACAGAAAAGACATTAAGCCCTGGATGCAGATGAGATTTCTGCACCACAATCTGTAAGCCTCTCGTGTTGTGTCTGAAGTGGCCCACGGGTGAACCTGCCAAATAAATATCAGGAGAGCTCACGACGTTCACATCTTATCATGCTTTGTTTACATAACTTTTATTAATGGAGATATGAACGAGGGACAGTTTCATCTCCAAAGCCTCTTCTGCCAGGAATGAAATTAAAATGAGTGTGATCTCTCGCAGGGATTGGCAGAGTATTTACTGGTAATAACCTTTTTCTTTTAAGGGATCGGTGGACAAGAGCCAAGACGAAATTCAGTCCACACAGTCACAGAGCTGGCAGAACACCTCACCGCGGGAAACAAGTACTCAGGTCATGGACTTGGTTTGTCATTCCTCATAAATGTACTCTTCCGCTTGTTGAAAACAAGATGAAGGATGACTCATGACAAAGTGACATTTTCCCACTTGCCAGTCGACCACTGCCTCTGGCCTTTGTGCCACCTCGCTGACTAAAGTGCATTTTTAGGTGTCACGAGGGGTTTGTTCAATGGCGAGCCCTTTTATGATGGATTGTTACGGGTGACGCTGCCTGCTTGTACCTTACAGTGGCCAACTATTACTTTGTGAAGTGAAACAGGAGCACCATATATGATCTATGAAAGCCACAGAGGCTCCTCGTTTTATTTATTAACCTGACTTCTACTTAGTAAAGAGACATTTTTGATTTACAGAGCATATGACCCTCTTATAAAAATGATGACTTATTATTATCAACTCTTGTGTTTTGTTGATGTTAGCTGTTCTTCCTCGCTACTGGTCTCAAGTTTGGCATATCCATCTTGAAGTTTTGGAGCCAGAAGTCACCATATTTGGAAAAGAGGGTGGAGCTGGGGAGGATATGCTGATTGGATCTGACTGAGAACACGAGAACACTCCCAGAGCCGTTCATTAGAGAGAGTCACATCTCCGTTTACTCCAATGGATCCATTTTTTAGAGCAATGGCGGATCATGGAGCCTCTCAATACTTCCCGGAAGTTAGCTTCAAATATTAGCAGCCCGGTCCTGTAAATCAATCAATCAATGTATCATGCATTATCTACAAACTGCCTAACATCGTATTCTGTCTCTCTGTATTCATGCATTTAAGCTGGAGAGTTACACATTTCTGAAAATATCTGAAGTCCAATGAGCGCCATTTTGAAGGTCCGTTATCGCGTCTTGTTCTACTCAAGGGCTCCGGACGCAAAATAAATACACAGAAAGTGATTAAGAAATGACGCACGTGTACCCATAAAAAGGGCAGGAAAACAGACAAAGGGAGGAAGTAGAGAGTTAAATATGACATACGAGGATATAACTACAAAATATATCCCTCAGGCAATGTTAATGATAATGTTATGGCTTAACTAATAAGCAACTGTCAATTTTGTGTTTCCACTCATACCAAGGGGTTAAAGAATCAGTAATTGTACTTCACCTGTAGTGTTGCTTTATTTTCTATAAAAAAATATTCTGACTACTTACCGCTGAAACTGTCCAACAAACTAGTCGTAAAGCACCTGCTTTGTTCATCTTTACAAGCTTCCAGTTCTTTGTCAGATCTGCTTACGGCAGTTGTCAGAGCTCAGCTGAGCCCATCTTCGTGATTACAGATCAGTCTACGTCTGCTTCGAGCAAGAAAGCTGTCATCAGGTGAGGAAATTCCTTCCAGGATGACATCATTATCTCCATTACTCCTGTGGAAACAGACATTCCTACACTCTCCTGTCTGCTTGTATTTACTGCAGAACTCACTCGCAGTGTGTGTGTGTTTGGGTGTGTGTAGAGTGTAACAATATACCAGGATTTATCATTGCACTTCTTGCAATTGGCTGGCTCAAACACAAACACTGGTGTGGGACAGTGTGCTTGGCTGATGGCCACGTGTTGATGTCAGGCCGCATCATACTCTGTGGTGGCATCAAGATAAAGAGCAGTATTTGACCTGGACAGTGTTCTCTTGACACAGACACAAGGCTTACAAGTGACTGTCTAGTGTGTGTGTGTGTGTGTGTGTGTGTGTGTGTGTGTGTGTGTGTGTGTGTGTGTGTGTGTGTTGTGTCATGTTATGACATCCACAGGCAGGACTTCAGGACTCCGGAGCATGATGGCATAGTGATTCACAAACTGAAACAAACACACACTTATACAACATCAATCACTCACTCTCTCACAAACACACACACACACACACACACACACACACACACACACACACACACACACACACACACACACACACACACACACACTCATTCTTTCCATCTTAAATCAGACTGTAGCTCTGCTGTTGTGTAACAGTTTCATTTTTATTTCCAAAAGATTTCCAAAAGCATAGTTTTTACATGACAAATAAAGACACGCAGCACATACACA
>OMLP01002321.1:15866-34955 GCA_900302685.1 Spondyliosoma cantharus
ATACACAAGTAGCAAGGAAGGCTACGGACACAAGCAAGCCACACCCAGCGCTTTCTGGAAGTCGTTTCCTTACTTTGGTAAAGATGCTCTCCATGATAAGTGTCATACATTATAGTAAAAGATGATCAGATACACAGACAGAAAGGAAAACTATTTGTTCCCCAAGACTTATCTTAAAGGAACAGTCGCATGTTAAGGATTTGAATGTTTTGGCGTCAAACTGAGAATCTGATGAAGAAGAAAAACATCAGTTTCATGTCTGAACAGTCTTTACATCTGGGATGTTGTTTAGACCTGTGCCCTGTTTGCTGAAAGCACCTAGATGCTTAGATAATCTTAATGTAGTCCCAAGATTAAGATCAGTTTGGCCTTGAGGTGTTTGTAGATAATGGGTCCCAGGTTTTCACAGTGACTGGCAACAGGGAGAAACTCCCGGCCTCGCTCCATCAAAATCGTAAAAAGCAGATAAATGGACTGCACTTTCAATAGTTAGCTTTACAATTTTCCTCTCATTCACCCACTTAGACAGTTTGATAGTAGTGCAGCTGCCATCACCAGCAATTTTATGGTTCAGACCAGGATTGTACAACCAACTCTGAAATTACCAGACAAGCTCTATTCCTGCCTAAACTGCAGAAACCCATAGTTCGCTTATTTTCACATGATAAATGCCATGTTTTGTGATAACCCGCAATAAGGTATCCGACTACAAGAAAATAATCAATGGACTGGAGGCTATACTATTTCCTCTGTCAAATCCATTATTCTCTTTATCAGTACCTCAGAATGCATTATTGTGTTTATAACATGGCCTCTTACTAAATCATGAAGGTTATGATGAAACATTAATTGATTTGTAATGTTTGTGATGTAGCATGAATAAATATTGTTGTCTTAATTATCTACAGCTTAAAACTTATCAACAGAATGTGAAGAAATAGCAGTTCTGACATCATTTTCTGGCTATGTATTGTGTTGCAGAGTTAACATGCTAACCAGCTAGCCTCAGCCTGTCCAGGTCCAAAACTCCCTAGCAGCATGGCTAACTGAACAAACTCGCTGACGGCAGCTACAGTTAGCAGCAGTAAGCAGTTACTTGTCTTTAATACACCTGTTAAATTTAAGTATTTTGCAAGTTCATTATGACAGGAACCTGCCAGCCAATCACAGGTCAAGACACCTGCAGTCACCAGGTCAGTTTGGCCGCTACTGGTGAATAAATAAATCTTGTACACTGCACATAAACCACTCATTTAACAATGCCTTGTTTTTTTTGCATTTAAACCTGCAATAGCTGATCTTCTGACCGGCTGGAGGCTGTGACCATAATACTGACACAATCTTATCTTTTAAATCCAATATGTAAGCTCGATAGCAATCCATTTATATGTCCAGCAAACACGGAGCAACGTTATTGTTCATTTGGTGTTGTGTTTCTGGCCACCTGATTAATGTCCAGCGTTAACTCTCTTTGAGATAAATCCTTTCTCTCAAACAACTCCTGAGGGAAATGCAAATGCAGATGTCCCTGATTAGAAACACAATAAAACAGATACAGGTCATTCAACCTTTGACCTTTATAATGGTCTTTTGTGTGTGTTGAGGAGGGAGAAGAGAGTGAACCAAATGGTCATGGGCCAGAAAACCAATACGATGGGCTAAATTATATCCTAAAAATTGACAATGACAGGGGAACTACAGACCCCTGAAATTTCTCTGGGCTTGTCACTACAAGCAAAACCTTTTCACATGAGTATCATACCATGAGTTGTTAAGAAGAAAAGGTAGCTTTGGAGTTCCCGGAATGTGTGTGGATTCTGCAAAGCTAACAGTTCCCCGTGTACTGATGTCAATCTTCACATCCCAGCGTGAATTTGACAGCCGACAACCATATTCCTAAAAACATGAACCTGTTCCTTAAAACCACAAAACCAGCAGAATAATACAGATCATGTAACTATCTACATTTACCAGATTAACGCCACTCATACGGCTGCTTCAGATTAATTCTAATCACAGTATAGGCGTCACTTTTTCTATATATGTTGAGAGTCTTTGTGAGCATTTGAATAGCAATGTGTTGAGGTGCAAAAGAAAATATAACAGCTCAAAGAAAGAACACTCCTGTAATGCAATTTTCACCACCAAGTGGCTAGTTAAACAGCATACCTTACAAGCAGCATTTTTTACATTTCCTTTGTTAAAGCATTGTTTATCATATGGCTTGAATAGGCATTGTAGGCATACTGTATATATTAAAACATTTGTCCAAATCCTTCAAGAGATTCCACAACCTGGGTAGCTTTTTTAAAAATCTCTTTAAGCTAAAATATCAACCTAAACATGATCATACTCCCATCACAGACCAGATCTTTGGCTAACAGCTATTTGTTCTTTACAGCATTGTTTTTTATGTTTCTGGCATTTAGATGTCAAACCAGGCTGTGACTTCACACAGTGAAATGAAGCACGTGATGTAACAAGGTATTTCACTTTCAGTCTAGATGCAATAACTAAACCACCTCAACATAGTTGGCTGGGTAAAGGCCCTCCCAGCCGTCGTCCTTCATCCCCCGACACCAACCCTGATCGTCCTCGTCTTCGATCTTCAAAAACTCCTCACCTGTAGGGAGACAGACATTTATTTTTTGTAATAAAGAAAAGATAGTCATTAAAAAAAGGAGACCTATCATGCTTTTTAGTTTTTTCCCTTCCTTCACTGCTCCTGAAACGTCTCACCAGTAGTCCCGCCTTTAATTCCATGACTTTGTGACATCGCACTACATCATCATGTCACACATTTGCAATAATTTATGCCTAGCAGCCAGGCGTGTGCGAGCTGACCAATCAGAGGAGACTGAGTATTTGGAAGGGGGCCCTTAAAGAGACAGAAGCCAAAACACAATGATGACCCTGACAATGAGCGTAATATATCTCCTTTAAAAAAAAATAGGGTTCCAACTAAACATTAAGTAAAAGTTGTAAATGTGTATCAGCAGTCAAAAACCCAAATATGATAAATATACCAACACAGAAGAGTAATGAAACAATCACATTTAAAAGTCAGAACCAGTGAATGGTTCACACTTCTACTTAAAAATCTACTTATGAAATTAAATTATTTATTATCCAATTAGTTTCTGCTGAGTGATTAATCTTTTCAGCTCTAAAGTTAAGGTGCAGCACCCAAGGGACCTGGGAACTGGTACCTAAGATGAATGAATGTAAAATCAATGGAGAACATCAAAACTGACTGAAAGGCTTCTCCTACATTTATTGACTGTAGTCAGCGCCAAGTGGACTTCTTTAACAAACCTGGAGAAAACACCACGTTCACAAGGCAGTTTCAGTTTTGTAGCATGGCACGTGTTTGTGTTTACCTGCTTTGAATGACAGCTCATCTGTCTCCTGGCCAACATAATCATACAGAGCTCTTACTCTCACGCCTCCAATCATCGCACTAGAGGAAGAGCAAGAGACAGAACGAGGAAAAGAAGAGACAGAGAGACAGATGGATCAGCTGTACAACATCTACACGGCTTCAGATCTTTGTAAAAACTAACCTGTGCAGAACAATTTCCTCTGAAACACATTCACTCACCTCCTCTCTATTGTTGCTTTCTTTTCTACTTCTTTCTTCCCTTTACTTGGTTTCTTCTCAGGCGTCCATTCCTGACAATCAACAAAATGATTGGAATCAAGACAAGAAACTTCACATCGATTTGAGTAATAGGAAAAGTTGGATATGGACGTATTCATGAACTACCTGGAAGTGAGGCCAGTCGGTAGGCATGCCGGGCCCGTGGGTGTTTTTCCACCAGCGGAGGTCCTCGTGCTCATCGATGGCCATCAGTGTGTTGTGGAGCTCATTATACACGGCCCTCACACTAAATGAGCAGCGGGAAACAAAAGAGACAAACGATACATACCTGTAATCCATTGTCAAATTTACCTTCAACTGATATTTCACCTCCTATCTTACACTTTTATTATTTACAGCACACAGTTTAGCTGTCTGGCATGTCAAGGTTTGGGTTTTGGTTTGGTAATTTCCTGGATTATTATTTTTCACTTCCTGTACTTTTTACATGTCATGGTCCTGTCAGTTTGATTTATTTGCATGTGCGTTTTTATATGTGTTTTCTGAGCGTTTGCCCTTTTTTGTTTTCCCCCCTGTTTTCTTGCACTCCTCGTCAATCTGATTTTCCCTCCACACCTGTCTTGAATCTCCCTCATTGGCACTTCCCTCCTTCCAGTGTTTTTCCAACTTCAACTTCAGCCCCGTCCCGGTTTTTAGTGTTTTTCTGTTCATTTCCCTCACCTGTCTTTCTCCCCTTCATCCCCTCGTCAGTTTAATTTGTATTTAAATCCAGTCTCTTGTTTAGTCATCTGTTCAGTCTCTGTTATCGTGCTGTTCTGTTGTGTTTACCTGTTCCTAGTGTTGTCATGATCCAATTAAATCTCATCCATTGTATTTCCTGCTTGCCATCTCATGCATTTGGGTCCACCTTCCCTGCTGTCGCCAGACACTCCAAAAATGGTCACAATGTGTTCTCCTGAATGCTCAAGATAATTCTTCTTGAGCGGCTGCTTTCATCCAGTTCCCTTGTTTACTATTCAACCGTTAGCTCAGCTACTTTCAGCATTTAAATACAAACTAAGAAGTGAATTGTCCGCCAAGATTAAACTTCCGAACCTGTATTTAAACAGACGTGATAAACTCTTTCATTGCTTCAACTTATATTTCAATTTCAAGACATTTCGCATGTGCTGGCACAAACCAGCAACTTTAGCTCATTGTAGTTTCAAAACAAACGGTCGGACTTTGTTGAATACAAAGAGAAACAGTTTCATTTTAACACTGAATATTTTGACTTGACAAACACATGTCATCTGAGCCAAATGACAAAACAAAGGCTTCACATTTCTGCTGTCAGTTTAAATGTTTTCATTGTTGATTCATTGCTGTTTTCTACATTAAAACATCAGCCAGTCACCCTAATGGTAACAATTTCCTTGAAGTGGTTCCTCATAAGGCTTTACAGTGCATCGTAATCTGAGCATGATATAATAAACACAGCATGCAGGACTGCAGGAGGTGGAATACTTGCTGGGGCAGCTGTATATTTAATGACGTGACGTTAATTTTAATTCAACCTGCTGATGCCTCTCGGACGGTTACTTTTACTAAATTTGTTTAAATTTCCAGTTGGTAGATAATGCACTGTCATCCAGAACATTTTACGTAAAGTGTAAACCAACAAATTAAGCAGATTAATAGAGTATTTAATTGTTCTCATCTACCCGATATCCCCGTGTGGCCCCTGAAGATTTTATAAAGTAATTAACTTGCTGTCTTGGCTATTGTTTCGTTTGATTTCATTGTTGTTCACCTCTCGTTGTTGGTGATGTCCAGGTGTTTGTGGATGGAGAGGAAGGCCTGTTTAAGGAAGACAATCCTCTTGCGCTCCTCGTCCTGCGACTGGTCAAAGATGGACTCCATCTCCTCCATGTAGCGCGGAGCGTAGCGGTTCACCTCCTCGAGGACTTTCTCATAACGGGCTCGAACCTGTAAGCAACAGGGACACGTTACATGTATTAATCTGTTTGTTTACTTTTTATATACTTCTCCCTCATCTGGTATTAATTTTACGTGACATTGAGATGATAACCTAAGCCAGAGCCTTCTAGATGCCTATTGGTATTTGTGGTCTCTTAACCTAACCCTGACTTGTGGTTAAACTAAAACTACACTATGTTTCTCGGTTACCCTGCGAGGCAGCCGGCTTTGTGAGGTCAAGTGATCTCCAGAATCCACTCCACTATTGTGGTTCCGACCAATCAGTGTCCTGTTAGGAACTACTGGTATGAGTGTAGTTTACATGTGACGACTAGTAAGAGAAGCAACCGTTTTTTCAATCAGAGGATAGCGTAGATGCTGCTTTAGCATCAGTAATAACTGGAAAATGTATTTTATTAATACAATAACAACACTGAAGGTTTTCACTCTCCGCTGGCAAGAGTTTGTTTTACCAATGAGCTTCGCTTGCGGTGCTCTCCTACTGTTGATCTGATTGGTTAAATGTCCAATTTGTAAGAAGTTGATTTTTGAGTCTCATTCCCAACCCGTCAAATACTGACACCATGGAACCTGACCTACAATCTCAAAGTGTCAGCATTTGACAAGTTTGGAATGAGACTCAAAAATCTACTCTCTAACAAACTGGACCTTTTTAAAGTTAGCCTTGATGGTGACAGACAGATGGTTTGTCCGATCACCTGCCAAGTATTTTTTTCAAAAATGTCTGCCCTTTTCCCAACAGTTTTCTGACGGCAACCTCCCAGATGGTTTGTTACACAAAACCATCTGGGAGGTAGTTTGGTCTGGCTCGTCGGGCTAGTTTCTTGGCGCCGCAGATTGTCAATCTGTGAGACAGCCCTAGACAGGCAGCATGAAAATGCATTGCACGGTTGTGAGCTTGCGTATGAGCATTAAGTACAAAACAAATTTGCAAAAACAGCTCCTTGTCAATTGTTTAGGAGGGTTAAAACAACAGATTTTTACATTATTGGTGACCTCAAGTGGCCGTAGTGATTATGACAAGAGCAAAGAAGGAAGTCAGATGATGGAGGCTTGGGGTGAATAGATGAGTCAAACACAGGACTTTCACCCAGGAGGCCATTTTGTTGTGCAAAAACACTGCTCTGCTACTGGTATTGACCACTGGCAAAATGTCAAGCCAACAGATGAACATAGGAACACCAGTCGCAGTCAAAATTCTTTTAAAAGAAAGAAGTGTTACATGTTGGGACCCCCTCGAAAACGCGATGGTACATCTCAAGGGGTTTATCCTAATAAACAAACTTATACACACCTTCTCGGCCTCCTGTTGAGCCAGCTCTCTCTCCTCCTGGATCTTCTTCTGTTTGTCGATGGCGACGTCCGGGTTTCCCTGAGCATGTGCCTCCCGCTCCCTGGCTGCCTGCTCCTTGCGGCTCACTTTGTGGTACGCACGCCTGGCTTTATCCAGCTGTGGACACATCAAAACATTACTTATTATTTGCAGTTGTCTGTCTACTTTACACTACTTTACTAACCCCCCCCTCCCCATTCAAAAAATCAATTGTGTTTGGTCTAGCTATTTTTCTTTTAAACTTAAGATGCATTTGACTTTTAAAAAGCATCTTTCTGATACCTAAAGTAAAATAGCGGTGTATTAGGTCTCTGTGGTCCAAATTTAGATCTTGAATTGAGGCCATTTATTTAATGAGCGCCTATTTGTGATGCTACAGCCACCCTCAGTATGAATGAAGTATCGATTCCCTGAGGGGCTCCTGTATATTTTTAAACCAAATATGTAGTTCTTCGCATGATGAATGTCCTCTTGTCCTTAGCTGCTTTTAAACCACAGAAAAACCTTGATTCAAGAGGCTCATTACTCTTAAATGCATAAGAGAAACTGTTTAGAAGGGTTTTTTTTTGCTTAAAGTGCCGAACTGGATGGTAAAATGTGATTTGGGAATGCGACAGATGCTCCCAAAACAAACACCGAAGTGTCGTGACCATAGTGTCCGACTGCAGCTGTACTGAAGGGATGTGTGGATCTGAATTAATGTGGATTAGGAATTTGTGGGGGGAAAAAACATAATGTTTAGTTCACTTTGAAACCGCTTGACAAGCAGCGGTCTAAATTTGGACTGTGAGGAGCATTTGGTACCTTATTTTAGGTTGCATCCAGTTTTTATCTTCACAAAGTCGAAACAAGCTACTATCCGTATAATCTGTTTAAGGATATCACTATGACTTATTTTGAATACAAAAGAGATCTAAAAATAAAACAGGCGAGAAAAAACCTTCATTTTCGCTATGTTTTTACCTCTGGGGATTTCTTAAAGAGTCTCATTTGTAACTATTTACACTGCTCTAACTTGGCAGAAAATGGTGCATCAAGCTCATAGCCCATAGCAAGAAATCGATAAAGACATTTTTTTAGGGCCTTTATGTGAACCTCTTGAGATACTTTCTTCAAATTTGGCACAAATGTCCACTTCAGTCTCCCTTCAAGAACAAAAATAGATAGCCTAAATACTTCCATGCGTCATTCACGTTGGCATGGATGTTAAGCAAAACAACCACTAGAGGGCGCCGCTCTGACCCACACTGTTCACGTCACCACCGTCCAACTCACATTTAATTCCTGTCCAATCTCCTTCCAGCGGTGCTATAGTCACAGTTTGTCTCTGTGCCTGTGTCTTGTATCGCTTTAATTATTGGCTACACTGCCGTCAATGACCGCCGGAGGTACTGCTCCGTTAGTGCTCATCCGTAAGCTTTCAGAAAACTTGCAGAATCATGGAGGAAACGAATGCAGAATATGGACAGAAGGCTCCATCTGTGTACATATGTGTATCTAACGTTTAGCATACATTAGCCTTTAGACTCAAGCATGAATTGATCAGATTTTGCCGGTCAAAGGTCACAGTGACCTCATGGCATCCAATCCACATGAACACATGTGGATTGCGCGAATTTCTTCAAATTTGGCACAAATGATTTTGGTGGTAAAAAGTCACTGTGACCTCACAAAACACATCTTGACAATGTGATAAATATGACAGATGTCTAACAGGATAAAATAATGAGGTGAAGACATTTCACATATAATGCGGTTACAGATCAACCTCTCCGTCACATCATTATGTTCTGCAAAAAATGCTCTGAACATTATTTTAGTGCCATTACTCGGGAATAGTATGGTGGATGCAACTGTGAGGGCAGAAAAGGAAAGAAAAAGTCTTTTCAGGATAATATCAGAAAGGCTGCTTTTCATCTCAGCTTGCTGTGTCTGTGTCTGATTGGCTGCCAGAGTGTTTAACTGTAGTGAACCAGACACAAAGCAAACATGTCATTGGCAGACAGTGTGTTGTTCGTGGTATTGAAGAGTAAAGACTACACCAGCCTCCAAACGGACCAAAGTGACATTTTCTGTTCAATTTGCTGCAGCTGAGCCGCTAATTAGCTAACTATCCTGCAAACCGACATCAGTGATGCACTTCTCCCTGTGGAGTGTTTGCTTGGGCGCTTTCATAATAAGCTAAGGTGCAGGACAAGATGTGTGCTCATGTTTATAATTCAAATTAGAAGGAGACTTTAGCAGGAAAGCTATTATGGGTTGTTCAGTCTGTGGCTCCTTTGTAGCAGGCTGCTGTCTGGCTCAGTGTGACCGTCTGCTCTGCTGATGATAAAACACTGACGATACTGCTTTATGCAAGATTTAATTCAGGTCTCCATCTACGTAGATGAGCACCTAAGAATCTGAAATAATAATTTTTCCTTCTTGTTTCTGATTTTATTTCTCAAAGGACAAAAAAATAAATAAATTAAATTTCCATTTGACTTTAACAGGTGCACTGGCATTTTACCTGTCATCCAGAAGTGAAGCCTGGATTCATCATTATATCAGTGTTTGAGGCTACAGCTTTTAATCATTAGTACAATCCGATGGAAAGAAATACCCCACAGAATCTGGCTTTTGAATCTGAAAAATTCAGACCTTTTTAAGTCGTTTGGCCCAAGGTTTCTGAGCACGTATAAAGCCCGTCTCAATGTCCTGGGACTCCTTGAAGCCCCCGAATAACTTCTTGTGGAAGGTGTCCTTCTGCCAGGTCCTGACCCGGTCTCCATCCTCCGACACCAGAGAGCGACAGATGGAGGCGTGTAAGGAGGCCAGTCGGTCAGCGGAGGACAGAAAGCACTGCCAGGCCTTCATCAGAGATCCATACAGAGGACCTGGGGGAGGAGGACGAAGACCAGGAAATCATAAATTCCTGGAATTTTCTTTTGTACTATAGAACAATTCTCATGATATGAAACAGCGAATCAAAACAAGAAGGTTACCACCTCTTAACACAAAAAAAGAGATCTTATTATCACAATGTGATGACACATCTAGCCGGGGTTGAAGCTACAGTACTCACTGGAGTCCACGACTGGCTTCCACTTGTTACTCCATTCACTGAGCTGCTGGGCGTACTGTCTCTCCACGCGAGCTCTCTCCTGGAAACATGCCACGATGTCATTACAGGCCTGGAAGGAGTCCTCTGTTCGCTTTACGGTGCGCTGATAGTTCCCAGGCTGCCAGGTCAGAAACAGAGAGGAGCTACTGTTAACACAACGTAAACGGGAGGGCGGAGCGAGGAGCAGCTGACTGATGCCTGATAGCCCTCATAGCCCTGATACTAATATGCCATTACTATCTTTTTTTCTTCTTTTTTTTGGATTGAGAAAGCCAAAAGTGGCCAATATTTTAGCCAGTATTCAAAACAGTCTTTTAGTGTCACCGTTTCCATGCCAGAGAAATCAAAATTGTACATCTGCTCGCAGTTTATTCCTGGCAGAGCGGCACCAGCATGAAGGCCGTAAACTGATTTAGACAAACTAAATTAGAAACTAAAACTGAACACTGAAACAGCCCCATCCAGCTCCTCTACTCTTACTACTACCACTGGCCTACAACTACTATATACTGCTCTGTTACTATGGATAGTAGCACTACTAATGTTAGTATTGATGTTATTAAAACTACAAAATCGACTGCTACTCTATCATTAGGTGTCCTTTGATTACTTCTCTGTTTCATTGAGGTGTTCCCTGTAAGCTGTGCCAGTTAACCAGCATGAACAAGCCCTTGAACTGGAGCGTAGCCTTTGATAATGTTGTTAGTAACACCTGCGTTTGATATGTCACAATATCCACCATGTGAAAAGTCTATCAGTGCTGCTCATACCGTTTCTTTTTCTTTCTCTTTAACATTAAACAGTCACTTTTGGTCCATGTCTCAGTCTCTGGTCAGTGAGTCATAAAAAGGCTCCAGCTTGCATCCTCATCTCCTCTCACAGCTGCGAGGCTGCCGCAGCAGACTCAGGTCGGCCTCCACGTGCCACAAGTGACACTTTACTGGCATTAAGTTTCCTGTGGTAAACTCTTAATGCCGGCGGCAGCGCGGGGTGTGGTCGCTGGACATGAGGACGAGGCCATAAAAAAGCCAGACGGAGAGATGGAGAACAAGAGGGCAGCAGAGGCAAGGCCCTGAGTGTAATAACATATCTGAAGCAAATGTGTTGTTTGTAGATGTGGTATTTGGAAATCTCTCTGCAATTTTCCTGGCAGCCGCCGTCAGCCTCCTACTCAGCACTCGCTCCTTCTCTCTTTCTCACTCTCTGTCAGGCTCTTTCTGTTACTCACTGACACATTAAGACAGCCGGTCGCAAGTTTCCTGGAAACCCAAATACGTTGTCTTGTTGCATTAAATCATCTGAGGCAATGCACTTATCGTAAATACCGTAAACTTAAAATATGTGAGTGAAAAAGACGGATAAGGGAGTCGTACTTGCTCGTGGATGACATTTTCACTTGTCAAACAAAAGTGTAACTAATAACATCAATTAGGGATTTCCATCTGCCACCGTCGTGCACGCTGACTCACTGTCATGGCTTACAAGGAGAGCGCCGTTAACATCATTAGTTACACCTGCGCTTTTTCCGATAAGTCAAGTCAAAATGTCTGCATCTTCCAATAGGGATCTGTATCAGACTCATCAGGCTCATGTCTGCACGCTTCTCATACACGGTTCACTTGAAGCTCACCCGAAAATGAAAATCTGGTCATTATCTACACCGTCAGAAACAGGGGAAGCGCAAGAGTGCGCCGGTATTCCCCCAGGTACAATCTACACTAATGTGGCCCCTAAGGCTCAAGGTAACTATGTGCACCTTTTGAAAGTCAAAAAGGAACAAGTATGTACCACTTGTTCTCTTAAAAGAACAAACAAACCACAAGGGTAAAACAAGTAGCCAATATCAAGGGTACAGTTTGAGGCGAAATCTTCACTGTAGATGCTGAGCTAAAAAGCATTAGCGCGTGCCCCATCTGAAGTGGGTTCAGGAGCTCCATGTAAGGGTGTAAATATTGTCGCTTAAAATCAATTTGGGATCTCAGGGCTTCCAGAGACTTGGATTACGCCCATAGGAGGATTAAGGTAGTCATGGCTATTTTTTTTGTGGGCTCCCCCTTGTGATGAAGATGACGAGCCGCGGTGGTCGCGGTCAACGTCCTCCACCTCCGCATCTTCTTGACCCCGACAACCAGCAGCCTTAAAATATCCTGTTAATTTGGGAATCTTCGCTAATAGTTCTCTGTCCCTTTTTTCTTTTTCCCGCTGCACTTTTCGCTTCAGTGCTCGCTGGGTTTTTTGTCAGACATTTTGTCGCTGCAAAATTTTGGTTGACAGGTAACGGCCGGTGATGTAGGTAGGTCAAATCGAGTCAATGAGTTTGATTGGGTGAGGTGACCCATGTCTGACCAACCAGTGCTGTTTTGTTTGTTTATTACCCCACGGACCAAAATAATCTGACCAATTCAAGGACCCCTCCACACGTGGGGCCCTAGGCTGCAGCCTAGGGAAGCCTGTGCATTAATCCACACATGATTACACCGGACGCGGCTAAATAGAGCCATTTTCGGAGGTAGTGCCCATCTACCTCAGTTGTAGATCCAAGCTCAAGTAATGTTTTGTCGACTCTGAAACTTCACCCGACTTTCCTCTCGGCTTGAATGTGAGGACTTATCTTTTAATACGTTACTCGCAGTACCTAGTGCATAGTTGATATTACGAGCCACAGCAGTCTTATTTTTCTTTGGCAAACTCTCTGTAAGATGATATTTCATTCTTCAGAGCACAAACGACTCTGGTGAGCAGCCCTCTGCTTCCCACAGTGACTTGCGTTTGTCAGACTAAGACCTAAATCTTTGTTCCTGACAAATAATTGGCATGGTGCTCGATCCTAATGGGACTCTCAATTAGTGGTTAATTAAATGCAGGTGCATCAGAAAGGTCAAACAGTTACTCTGTGTATGTCAAAACATTTAGTGCTAGCAGCAGTACGGGTATACGTAGATGTGTGTTTCACCTTTCAGGCGTCACCTGCTCGTCACACGATCTAAAGTGATTATGAGTCAGAATACAGTGTGTAAGCAGCGTGCACGCAGAGTGTAAAAGTGATTTATTTTCACACTGACAACCTTCACAAAAAGCAATCACAGCCCCCCGTGTGCCTTTAATGAAACACTGTAGTTTCCTTTTGCCTTAATCAGAATCAGTCGGGGTGCTTCTCATCAGCACCGCCCCCCCATCCCTGTTTCTCTCCCTCTTTTCCTTACTTTCTTTCTTTCTGCCTCTGTTGTGGTTTGCACTGACTCTCCTCACTCGTCTGAGAATTAAACAGAAACAGCTGAGGAATCCAGTTTGAGGCCAGCGGCGACGCTGCAGAGACCCAGTCAGCCAATCTCTGAGGCAGATGCAAATCCGCTACTAGAGAAATCTGTCCAAGCAACAAGATACTGCGGTAAAGGAAAATGGCCTCGGTCTTCCATTGAAAAATTTTTTTAAAAAAATCACATTTCACATATTTAACCAATCCTATCTGTACTCTGAATCATGTCAGTGCACAGAGAGAAGGCTAGGAACGGCTGGCAGAAGTAGCAGCATCAGGAACGGGAATATTAGCAGTTATCAAGCTATTAAAGATCACAGTAAAAAAGCATTGATGGAGTAGTAGTGTCAAGTATAGGATAGTAGGAGCAGTCATAGTAATACTAAATGTCGTAGCAGCAGTACCTTAGTAGCGGTCATGACAGTGACAGGAGTAGTATTAACGTCAGCAGAAATGGTAGAAGTAAACTATGTTGATGCCAGTTTTTAAGTTCACGTCCTTCCAAAGTGCTTTTAAACCAAACATCGATTAACTAAACAAAACATTTCCTTTTCACGAGACACCTCACAGCTTTAAAACAATAGATTAGGACGCCTGATGCCTGACAGAAATGTTTGTCTTAAAGAAATGAAGAGGCCAATCAGTCCAGAAAAACATTTCACAATACGCAGCCGATTTAAAAGCCTTTAGAGCCTGTGTCTTTGTGCCAAATCTGTATTCATATTTGTGGCAAATAGCCTCTATAACCCATTATCCAATCACTCTGTGCATGTTTATTTTGGGGGGTATATAGCACATATAGAATAGGGGTGTCACGATATACTGATGTTGACGATAATCATGATATTTTACAATTAAATATTGATATCGTGTGAAAAATCCAGCACCTCTTAAATGATTTCAGTGTCTTTCCATTATTACAGTGTCATAGTAGGTGGTGGTAATGTGACTTAACGCTGGTTGCCACCCGCCATAAACAGGAAAGAAAAGAACACGCAGTAACTAGCTAGCTAACTATTACCGCACAAAATTGTTTTGGAGGCGATGACAGACGAGAGCAAGACACTATCTACAGCGGGGGTAGATATGATAATATTGTCCGGGTGTAGAATTTGCCTTTGTATTAGGAAATGAATGTGTACAAAGGACTGATATAGTAAAATAAAAACTCAATCTTACTTCTTGAATGTTATAAATAGATATTTGTGGTAGTAATGAAATCCCACAGCACACCTGGCATTGCCTCATGGCACACCAGCGTACATCATTAGGAGAACAGTGGTTTAAAAGCCCAGTACCATGTCAGTGATCTCAGCATGTCTCTATATATTCTGTAGGGAGTAAAAGAGGACAGTAACAGTGTAATATGGGACCCAGGACTGAGTCCAAAGCGTACACCACAGCATATCTATTAGTGTGAGTACTACACTTGTATACGCCACAGAATTCATCGTTATTGTAATCCTCCTGAAGTGGTGGTGACATTGCAAATACAAAACAAAAGAGCTTAGGTTTGCAGTATAATGACAGACAGGCTTTGAGCGCGGTGGGCAGGATGACACAGACAGGAACTGGACTGGAAAGACATCCAGCACAACAGGAGGCTGCCAAAATTACAGGAGGGGGAGAGATGAAAGTGGGGCAGCCCATCGAGGCCAACGGGAGACAAAGCCAATATTAAAGCGGTAGCACACTCAAATTAGGCAGTCAGGCACTGAAAAAGTTGGAAGTGTTTAGAGCTTTAAAACTCGGTGCCAAAACAGATCTGTGCCATGTAAACAAGGGCGCAGGACAATTTACAAAATGGGAAAGTAAAATAATATGTTTGTGACCGCTGCTGAATTGGAGTTTAGAAGATTCAGATAATCTACAGTAATTTGTAAAAAAAATAAATAAAAAAAAATAAGAATAATTGAATTATATAAGATATTTATACTTTATTTGATACCTATTAATTTTTCTTTTTCATCTCTTTTCTTTATTCTTTCCCGACCACAGCGATGACTGAAAGCCATCCCCTCTATAAACTCAGCCCTGGATTTGAACTCGGCGGTCATTGTTCTGGAAGCAAAGTTCACCGAGTTTGTTGAATAATGTCTCAAATATTTGTGGGATTTTTCCTTCAATGTTGTCTCATGCCACATCTCGGTTGAGATCTTATTTTAATGGTCTTGGGAAACATGCGTTTTGGCATTTCTCGCAACAAATATGAAGCAGCGGCCGGCGGTAAGCTTTGCATGTTAGCAGAGACTAAAGAACAGAGGAAACAAGCGACCTTACTGTTTAGGGTAACAAAACTAGCTAACAATGGTCTTGTCAGTGAGAAGAGGAGCGCAGAGATTAATGTTAAACTTTTAGAATTAAAAAGAGAATTTATGTTCTCTTGTGTTTATCAACCGGACTGCAGCGGCGATCTGCAGAGGGGGGCTCCAGTGTCGGGTGTTAATGCACTGAGATGTTGACTGTTAACTGGAGCTAGAGGGGAAATGCAATTTACATCATGAACAATGAAGAGAGGGAATCAGTGTGGTCGGTGTGGTGGGTGCTGAGTTCAGTGAGAGGTTAACCTGAATTAAAACACAGACACACGCACACACACACCCTCAGTGTGTGATGTTGCTAAGTGAAGTAATCCATCTGTTTAGGGCGAATAAACACTTGCACGAGTTACATGAAGAAACTAAAGTGATTCTGCAGTCAAAGTCACATTAACCAACCACCACTGCTGATGAAAATCCATCTGATATCATAAAATCTAATGTTTTAAAGTTTTATTGACGTCACGTTAGTCTCGTCCACCGACTTCCTTATTTACGCTCCAACTGTCTTTCATAAGTTATAGAGAGAGAAAACCAAATGAACATTGTTTAAAGTACACAGCTCAACAAATATATAACCAACGTCTAGACATTTTATCGCAGAATTTACACTTACTTACTCATCCTGAAACATTTCTGTATGCAACAGAAGACTCTACAAATGAAAACAGCGGGCAGTACTTTAGCAGAATAATGATGTGAGAGAGAGAGCAGTGAAAATTGAAAGAAAAAAAAAAAAACTTGTCCCGGATCCCCAGAGACATGACCCCTGTGCTATACAGTCTACTTTATCGAGCAAACACAGACAATCAAACATCTAATGAGCTGAGCATTATCACAGAAACCTTGCCGGGAAGCAGTTAACCCAAGAGGGGCATTGGGAGTGTACAGTGGTTACTGTTCACATTCAAAGAATGAGGGCACAGCCTTGTTCACACTGATATGTAGCCTGACAGACGAAACTGTTTGGTCTGTCTCTTAACGGTAAGGTCATCATTGAGACTCGAGAGACCAAGGGACTTATTAACAGACAAACACACACACACACATACACAAGCTTACCATCCAGAAGCTGCGATTGTTGGCATCTTCGGGGCTGTTTTCTGAGGGAAGCGTTGACATCCTGTTCTCTGAAAGAGTAAGGATTGCAGGATTAGTTTAGAGTACAGTATCACCCTGCCTTTTAATCCGCATGCTGACCTTTCTCTGATTGCCTTCCACGTGCAGCTAATGAAAGCTTTGGGGCGCTGTAGCTACAGTGTGAAAAATGAAATGTTATCTAAGTCGGACGTTTAAAAACGAGCCTTTCTTGAGGGACGGTCTCGACCGCGATGTTACATTTCGGTTCAGCGCAAGTGATCACATGCAGACGATGTGCGAGCTTTATATTACATTTTTTATTCTTGTGTGATTATCTCGTCACCGAGGCTACACCGTGAAACAGATTTAAGACCAGCAAAAATCCTCATACTGAAGTCAGTGGAGCACCACATCAGGAAACATGTCGTGCTCAAATCTTTTTGTCAGTCGAGCTGCCCCAGCCCTGTCAGATGAACTCAAGTACCCATGAATCGAGACAACCCTAGTATATAAACTTAGTATCTAAACTAATAAAAGCTCCATTTTATTCATTTTAACCATTTATCCATTGCTTTAGCTACCCCATAGTGCACCTTGTAGTGTTCTGGTGTCCTGATATGTGGAGATATGTTTCAATCAAATCATCATTTCTATTCTATCAAATTACTTGAGCTATTCCACAGTCTTCTCATGTGCCGCCCTGCCACTGCAGAAGTGCATCTAGCTGGGAATCACTGCTCTACTATGTGCCTATTTGAGGGTCTATGACACAAACACATTTGACATCCCCTCAGATAAATGGCTGCTGCACTCTTGTCATGATTAATGTGAACATATACAACAGGTGCGGGATGCGTCAGTGCCTGAATCGTATAATGGCTCTGTAAACCCATTAAAGGCTCGCAGTAGCTGCTGGAAGTTGATGTGTACAGTTAATTTGAACCAGGGGTGTACAGTAAATCGAGGCAGCGGCTCGCACGCCGTAATAACATCTGCGAGCATGGAGTATCCTGTCCCAGCATTCCCAGCCTTGAAACACGAGCGATCCTAAAATAAACCGAGGGTAAAGGTTAGCACATCCTATCATTCGCGTTCACTTTCTTCCCATGCTGGTAGCCTTGTCCACTCTCTCTGTCTTTGTAATAAGAAACTGTTATCAACAAGCACACATCGCAAGAGCGTAATAAGTTGTGTGTTGTGCTTCTGCATGACTCAGAATCAAGTGATCCACACTCAGTAGTTGTGATCTCTGAATTCTGCTTCCACTTCTTAAAAGAAGAAACTTTTCCAGTTAAATATTTAGGCACAAAGCAGTTTTTTTTTTTTTTGCCTTCTGGTGTTTCAAACTGAGCTGAACTCCACCCCAGACGCAGCCTCCATGTCTTGCCTGTTTTCCCTCCCTGCAGCCATCGCTCCCCGTGGCTCTGCGAGGCACACAATTAGATTCGATGATTTTCCTCCACATTCTGCTGTTCACGGGGCATCACATGCTCCACAAAGAGCGTAATGTCATGCCTCTCTCTGCCTGAATCTCCCTTCAGCTCGCCTCTGCCGCGTCTCTACCACCGAGGGGTCTGGTAGATTGCACAACCCTGTCATCTGCAAGGAGGGGGGATCAGAAAAATAATGAATTGTCTCCCTTTTAACCTTTGACCTCAACTTCCTGTCGCCTTGCTGACTAACTCTCTTCGGGGGTATGGCTCTGCCCGAGTTTTCAGAGAAATGTAGGGGTGGAGGATCTCTCAGCTGTCTCTGCTGATGTCAAATAATTTGGTGCATTCCTGCAAGTTTTAACTACACGTTTCACTGTATATAGGATTTACTCTGAAAGGGCACAAATGTGTCAAATCTATCCAGCTTAGCCTGCCTCTCAAATATGATTCCATGCTCTTTACAGGCACTATATCCATGTGCAGATATGTTGTGCAACTCCATATCTAATGGAATGAATTTGACGGCTCCTCAGGCCTTTCAAATAGGATTTCATCGACTTAATAATCAATTTAAACATCCACTTAAAGGTGCACCAAGTACTTTTTATGGAAGAAATTTTAATCAGAAGCGAAATATATTCATTGACCTGAAAGAACACCACAATTTCATACTGCTCTATTTTGTTTATATGTGGCGGACCCTGCCACCTTTCTAGCTTCAAACAGTGTGCTGGGGACCTTAGTTTCCTCTGAGAACAGCTTTTTTATTCAATTATGGACAAAAGTAAAAAAAGTATTTCAGAGTAAACATGCTGAGTATGAATTCCTTCACCAAAAACTACAAAATGCCCCTTTAATAAATCAATTAAAATGTTGTTACAAAAGCCCAGACTCTATCTTCCATCTGTGTCTCTATCGTCTCTGACATTTGTGAGGCACATCCCCAAAGTTTAGTGTGGTAAAATATAAAACTCACATTTGCATA
>OMLP01002323.1:0-11684 GCA_900302685.1 Spondyliosoma cantharus
AGTGATACAACAGGCGGGGGAACGAGGGAGGTGCGCGGAGCGGGAGGAGGAGAGAAAGGTCAGGGAGGATAAATGGATGGAGGGAGAGATGGATATTCGGAAAAAAGTGAGGGGTTGTAAAATGTGTGATGTGGGAGTTGATGATGGATCGGGAGCGAAGGGGAATGAAGGATGGAACGGACGAGAGCGATGGGAAAAGGGCAAGAGGGGGAGAGTGTAGCATCATGTTGCACACTTCAACTTTTCTGGCCCATTATTATGGATTAATATAGCTTTTTGGCTAATGTTGAACTTTTTTGAACGATGTTTTTTGTTCAATATGAACTTCTGCAAGGAAGTTGAGTAATACAACTGACCAGTGGTCAGGTTAGGCTATGCTATTACATAGCATAATATTATTCTACTCTAATTATTATACGGATATAAGTTGATGTTTCTTTGCTTTCAGTCAGTGAGCGGTTAAAGCTGCATCGGCTACATCTGATGCAGAACCAGTCTGATACTCTACAGTTACACCATCCAACTACTCCAATCACGTTGCTACAGAGAGCAAGTTGTACTTTGCATACTGAAACTTTGAAACTGATGCTGAAGATTGTTTTACTTAATTTTTAAAATAGTATAGCGTGAACCATGTTGGATATTCGAGGCCAATACCGAAATCAATGCATCCAAGAATGCATGGATGAAATCTTGATTGCGACTCCCCTAAAATAGGGGAAAACAACCATGTCTGAATGCAATGCAATGTCTGAATTTAAAGGTGCCGTATGTATTGGCCACCTATGGAGTTTAAAAAGTTTTTGGTGATTTTTTTGCGAGTTGACCCATATTTAAAAAACCTGTGTAGACTTGCTAATTTGGAGCTCAGAGCACTGCAGGATTGTTGCTGTTGTTGTGCTAATGGACCATCACTGGGCTAAGGGCTAGCTAGTTAGCATGCTAACGTCAATAGATACCCCTGTAACACAATACATAGACGTCGCCTCCTTTTGTGCCTGGAAAAACAATTTCCAGTCATCCATTAATTTTCAAAACATTCTAAACTTTTAAGGCCATTTTGGCAACCCTTAAGATAATATCCCACAAAACTTCTCCACAGGCCTGTGAGAATCCTGTTTTTATATTAACAGTTTGTCTAATGTTCTCCCAAAGTTTTTATCTACCTGCTGTGCTTGGCAGCAAACAGACGCAGTTGAGTGCTCCATGTGGACTTAAACAAATAATACATTTGGCTCGGGTCCTTTTTTGCGTCTATCTTTCCTGCTTCCCTCGTGCCCCCCGCTGTCAGCCTGCTAAACATCCCTCTTCAATAACGGAGCTTGTCGGAGACACTTAGGAGATAAGGGAGAGTGGGGAAACGACGGGGGCTATTTGTCACCTCGAGGCGTATTAGCAAAGCTGCCGGCTGCTCCGAGCTTTTTTTTTGGTCGGGGTCACTTCCACACACAAAAAAAACCCCACGAGTCCCGTTTTCCTCTGCACATTCACATATTCTCGTCATGCCCGGTGTGCACGCACATCAAAATGCAGTGCGGGAGACCCGTATGCAGACTGAACAAATTGATCAAATGCTATTAGCTATTCTTCAAGCCCTGTGTGACATTTAATTACGCACACATGCACTCACTCACCGAGCTTGAATGCTGACGAGAGATGTTTTTTTTTCTTTCTGTGTGTGTGTGTATGTGTGTGTGTGTGTGTTTGTGTGTGTGAGCCACATCTCTCTAGGCGACCGGCAAAGCCAATAGTCTGACTGCCAAATTCGCTCACACAGACACACACACAAACAAGCACGCAATTAGATACAGACATTTGCACGCAAGTCTGTCTCAGTAAGAACAGCTCACTTTTTATTAAGGGAACTCATTATAGTGAGACGTTTCTACATAATAACAGGCACACTAATGCAACAATTTTTAAAAAATTAAAACCCCATGAAAATATCGAGCCAAAACAAAACATCTTAATTCAATGGTACATGAGAAAATACAATATAACAACTAGTTTCAGTCATTTTCATCGAAGTAGAAATTGTTTTGTTTTTTTGTGACGAGCTACTGCCCGGAGAACGTCGGAACTTATAGTGTGATTACCAGGCTGAGGCCCAATAATGTGTGATGACAAAGGACCCGCGGGCCTCTTGTTTTGGGCAGCAGTCCCAGTGTTGCTGGACATAAGTGGGGAGTGCTTCCAGTGATGAGACAAAAAAAAAAAAAAAAGAACAGAGTGAGAGTCAGTGGAAGTGGTGGAAGTGTTCTGGGCAGGAGTGGAAGCAATAAATAACAGTTTGTTTTTTTTCCTGGAACAAAACCTGAGAAGCCATATTGTGATGTTTTCTGTGTTGCACTTTAAAAGCAATCTTACTTTCGGAAGCGTGTTCGCTCGGGTGTTACACCGTGCAACAACGCAAATGATGGAACATCTCCACAAATACCGGCGGACTGAAGCATACATTACAATCAGGCGTGTCCAAGAATGTAGAGGTGGTGACGATGAACCTTAAATGTTTGCTTATAGTTTTTCAAGGTATTTGGGATGCAGTCTAATTAAGGACGTTCTATTACTGGACACAGTGTTGGAGGCAGAGCCCTGTTCATTCCTATAAAGCTGCTCAGTGGTGTTCTGAAGCCAAAAAAGCTTGACTTCCCAGCTATGAAAATACCTAGATCGCCGACCGAGCCAGCTAACTTCCAGTTTAGCGCACGGCTTACTTGAATGGGGATAAAATAATTAAATCGTGCGGCTCCTTTAGACTTTCCAAATGTTACTGGACCGAATGGCTCAAATTATGACAGTGAAACGTGTCATTTCACGGGGGTTGTGACACTCAAAATAATTTATCCACTGTTTTACACACCGTTTTTCTCTTCTGTTACAACTGTTTCCGGCGCATTCGTGTCGTGAAACATGACACCAGTGACGTACAGGGGCTCAGAGCACTGGGGGATGGACCATCAATGTGGCTAAGGGCTAGCTAGTTAGCATGCAACACTTCATTTGTTGTACAAATTAAACAAGCAAGATATAACCTGTTAACTACGGAGTTTTAGAATGTTAGCTTTTTTGCCAGCTGTTTCTCTGTGCTTCCAGTATTTATGCTAAGCTAATCTAACTGGCTGGTGGCGGTTACTTCATACTTTTTTGACATACAGATTTAAGAGTGTTATCTCCACTTCTAACTTGGCAAAAAAGCAAATAAGCATGCCATTTAGCTTTTTTTCCTTAACCTTCTATGAACTTGCTAAACTTCAGTTCTCAGATACTAAGACTCACATGAATAGTTACTACTCCAGAAGTCTTAATCCTGTCCATGCAGCCCAAAATAAAATGATTCGTAAAATTAGGCATCCTTCACCTTCAACTACACCTGAAAATATAAAGAAGGTAAACTGACCCCAGACTTGTAAACCTCGGTTCTTGTTGCCAGCTAGAAGATCTTTATACAACCAGCTGCTGGGGCAATTACAATCTCTAATTCACCCGAGGTTCAAGAAGAAGGCCACCTCCACTGAGCCCTGTATCTGAGCCAGAGTGGTCATGATATACTGTTCAGCAAAGTGAATGAGTTGTACTTAAGTCATGTACTTCTATAGAGCAAAAAACATATTCCATCCCGACTTTGAACCACTAAATTCAGCTTTTAGTTCAAAATGAATGGTCTTGTCAACCTCAATTTTGGCTGAGGTGCAGAATATTTCACCCACAGTACAAGCACGGTGCAAAGGGGGAAGGAGATGCACACGCTATTGTGCAATTTTCGCTTTGTAGGTAGTTTTCAGTAAATCACATGCCCACCTTTTCACAAATACTGACTTTGAGAACGGGCAGTAAAAGACCTTCAGTGATGCTCGCTATTGCTGCTGGCTCACTGATGCGGAATTTCTATGGCGGGCCTGACTGTAAAGCAAAAACGTAAATAAATCTAATTTTTCAGCACATTCCTGCAGTGCGGCTCAAGCTATTCAGTGCAACTCTGCTACAAAATACATGTTTTGAATCAGTTTGACATTAAAGTCGTCGCAAAAACAATATCATGTAAATAAAAAATGATATGGGCGACGGAAAACTTAACCCAAATCATAACCATCTGCTGTAGGGAAAACAGCTCTAAGCAACTAAGTGGCATATGTTTTAAATCTGACTCTTCCTATGGTTGACATGCAGGGATAAGCATCATGTGATAAACCCCCGTTGAATGTAAATGCTCTTTAAATGGCGGGGCAAGGAGCCATATCTGCGTTTGGTCATTAAGGGATTGTGGCTTTGCACATTAGCTGATCTGACATTTATGAAAGCGCTCCGACTGTTTGGAAACAGGCGACAGATTTGCGCCTGCAAATCCCCCACTTAGTGCGACGCGCGGCAACGTGTCTTGTTTACACGTCCAGATCAACACACAAACCTCAGACTATGGATATTGTGTGCGTGTGTGTGTGATAAGTGGTATTTCTAGTGAGATTATCATCATCTGGGTCCGTTAGCGCCTTGATGAAAAAAGCAATGAGCCTAAATAAACAGAACCATAACACACAAAGATCCTGCTGACGCCATGTCAATACCTGCCAGCATTGGTTACTTACGAACACTACAGGGGGCCTCAGTTGGTAATTTGGTATTGATGGTTCTGTCTTGTTGGTCAATAGCGCGTTCAGCTTTTCTGTTGACGGCGTGTCTTGTGAAAGTCCATCGTTTACAGGACGCATACACACATGTCGGCGCAACTGCAGCAGCGCACTAAAGACAGCACGGGGGCCTGGAAGTAACTTGCTTTTAATTCTGATCATGTGTCATGCTGTGGCAGGGAAAGAAAGGAAAGGAGATAAAAGGAAAGGAAATGTGAATGCTGGCATGTCGCATAAGGTTATTTGCAATTGTATTCCTGTAAGTCAGAATAGAACATCCCTTGACCTGCTCAGGACAAGACTGGTCAAAGCACTCACAATTTTTCAGATTTCATCCTTTCTGACAGTTCTATTTTTTTCATCAGATGTGACACCCTGAGTAGTGACACACAGAGATTCCTTGAAGGCAACAAATGAAAATTCATAAATAAATGAACAAAAGGGAGAGATGTACAATGACAAGCAAATTGATCACCACTGTAAGAGGTCTGATTGCCTTGCCTACATAATCACCACCTCCTATACAGGATTGATCCAATCCCTATACCACCACAAGATCCAATACAGTCCGACATGCTGGATATGGTATACAAGTACTTGAGTCTATGCCCAAATCCCATACCATGTAACTTCTTAGCCCCAAACATGAGAATATGAGCTCACAATAAAAAGGAAAAGAAAGCATTAATACAGAAGTTGAATACAGGAGTTTGAGCGTTGTTGCGGGAAACACTGGGAGAACAATTAAGGTCATTAACCATGGCTTTGTTTTTCACAGCAGCTGTGCCTTCTTACTAAATGCATCATGGGATAACAGCGTGAAAACACTGCACCACTCCATGTCAGGGAAATGCTAAACTCGAAGAAATGTACCTGAATTCATAACTACGTTTTTTTATTACATGTTGTATGTTTTGTGAACTTCCATCGCGTGTTTTGATTTTCATCAGTGCAGCGTACACACAATGTAGCTACTTCTTTTTCTTTCTAAAATATATTAGATATACAGCTTGACTTTGGCAAGTCACAGACTGTATGCATGCAAACTGCGGCAGGTAGCTTACCAGACACTTGCTATAAGATCACAGCTACGGTGGAAGCGGACACCTCATTTCTGTTAGCAGATTTGAATAAAACTCAAAAAGTGTTTAGACAATTTAAAACCTTGCTGTTGTGTGTGTTTTGTACATTCCTTCCCAGAAATGCTGGATATCTTAAACCTGAACTGGAAGGGCGGAGTAGGTGCTTGTCACGGTGCTCTCTTTCATGTTGCATTCCAAATCATTTCCGTTTGCTTTCTGCCGCCAAACAGGAATTTACATTCATTTCCATTCGAGAGGTGGAAGAAGAAGAAGAGGAGGCGGAGGACTAGACCCTTGGCGCCTGCCAGCAAACTAATCGGCCTATGACCGATTTGGCCTCTAGGCCCTTCCAGTCTGACCCAACCAATCCAAGCGCAAACATCCTGCAGTGCAGCGGGGCACAGAGGTGGAGCGCCGGCAGATTAAACTCAAAGGACAAGCACTTTCATTAGACACACAACTTCTCTGTTCTCTGCTGAGAATGAGAGAGTTGGATTTGGTCTCTGAAAAAGAGTCCAAGGTGAGATTTTCTGAGCTGAATGTTATCATTTTTCAGTTTTCACTAAAATTTTAGTTTTTTACAAACAATGAGAATGAAATTGAGCATAAATGAAAAAGAGATGTTCCATGGGATTTTTGGAGGATGGAGGTGCGCTTCACAGTCAAGAAATGAACTCACATTTCTCTATGACGTCTCTATGGGGCTTCTCTATTGGGTATTTTGTTGAAATGTATCGGATGCATTGAGTTCTGGTATTGTACAACTAAACATCCTCTTCCTTCAGCAAAAGTGTACAAAGAAAGGTGAAGCAATTGTTTTTTTCATCATGAATCACAATATTGCATAATGCTATGGTTTTCAGGACATGTATGGTATAAACAAATATATTTTCAATCTAAAAAAACTAAATTTGTTTAAATGCTGCAATCTCACAAAGCATCATAACAATGTGGTGTGCCTCAGGGTTCCATTCTTGGGCTGCTATTATGTGTCATTCATATAAAACAATTAACTAAATTTGTCAAACAGTTTCTCCCTCAATGTTAGTCATTGATTAAAGAAGCCAACTTTTGTTTACCTGCCAAATGCAAAATGGCTCCAAAAACAAAATGACACTAACTAATAAAAACTAGAAAAAAAATGTTTTCAGTGGTAAAAAGACACACCACAAAAACTCATCAAACATCTCTCTTTGAATAAGAGAATGTCTAAAACCTCAAATTGTCAACGAGGTTAGAAAAACACATCAAATTGTTTTGTTGAAAGCATTTTATAGCGCAATAGGAATAAGAAAAACGGCACAGCAGGTTATTTCCCTTGTATCACAATGTGTGTCACTCATTCTGCAGCTGCTGAGTCAACATTCAAATATTTGGAATATCAGTGCTTTGAAAACCAGGAACAGCAGGTGAAGAGATTGTCAAAAAAAAAAAAAAAGAAGAAAAGTCAGTCCACGCCTGCATGTCTGTCGGTCTGACTGACACAGCGGTGCAGGGTCTGAATCTGAATCAAATTTCATTTGTCTGCTTTCTGGGCCACATGTTTCCTGGCCAATGACCTATCACCTCGTTGCTGTAATCCTTCGACAATGATGCTGCGATCTGGCGCTTCCTCAATCTCCCAGGCCGCTGGTTGACCAGCAGCTGCATGGGTTTATGTTTAGGTAGAAAGAAAAAAAAAATAGGGAGACAGAAGGGTAAATGCTTCTTTTCTGCATTTTTCTCCTCCGACTGCTGTAGTTAAAGTAAACGTAAAATGAATTGCCTATCAACACCACCCCTGAAAACACATGAGTTATACTGTTAATCAAAATTTTCAGGACTACAGCGCCTCAAATTCTGCATGTATGTTCAATTGTTGCAAGCAAAAGTACCTTAAGAAGTCTTTACGATTAACTACGAAACCCATGTCTCCATACGACAAACCTCAATGTGAACTGTAGAATCGTTGTTTTTGAATGTGACATACGTGTAAGTGTTCCAGTGACACCAACTCAAACATCACTCTGCCAGCCTTTGACAACTGGTACTCATTAATCCAGTCATAATATGTTTTTCCCCATAGGACAGAAAGAATACAGTATAATCTCATTGTTTCTTATATCACATGTCTGCGCGTGAGACCCAGAATAATGGAAACTGGGTCCATCTACAGTTCTCGATCAAACATTTTTCTATTTCAGACATTGAACAAATATCTTTGCAACTAAACAGTATCACATCCTATTTTTCAGTGTTCCCAACCATAAATATTTTAGACATACCCCCACAACCCTGTCAGATGAACTCAATCAGTACATCAAAACAACCCGTCACATCACATCGGTCATATCCTGTTCTAAATGTGTTAATTTGAATTCAGTTTCAAACTGGATGTTATTCAACAGATATGAACTAGGCCTTTATTATTGTTAGTGATGATTTTTTTTAAGAACTATTATATAAATATATACTATATTAATGCTTAGTTTCACACAAGTTCCAGCATTAACTATGTGTTTCAATTTATCTCTTACTTATGGTTAACTATTTTTACCATTTATTTATTACTTTAGCTAACTATTTGAGCATTCAATTTCTTCTCACTATTTTACGATTTCTCAAATATTTTTAGTTCTCCTTTTCAACTGTTTTACTTTCAGTTTTACTATTGTTAACTGTCTAACCACTAATCCATTACCGTTGGCTGACTATTTCAGTGTTTTTCCACAACTTTTAGCATTACACAATATCCTTCTCAATGGTTCTAACTTTAAGGTGCAATAGACAAGACAAGACAAGACTTTTGTTGAAAACATTCAATTAAATAAGTAAACAGAATGTAAATCTATAATCATTTAGCATGCTAACCAGCTAGCCTGGAATAAATCTCATGTGCTAGCGGTGTAAACACCAACACTCCCCTGGTTGTCTGAGCTCCCACTCCAAGCTGCACAGCTAACTGAGTTTACTAGTGAACAGCAAATACAGTTGGCCACAGTTAGCGATTACTCTAGTGATATGCTCCCCCTATTTTCTTGTTTATTCGACAGGTGGTTAGTTCTTACATATTGCACCTTTAAGCTAACTATTTGAACCATTTATCCATTACTTGAGCTAACCATTTCAGTGTTTCTCGCTTACTAATCAGTTGTCACACATTCTCAACATGGCATGTTTATGTATTACTAGGTCAACACGTTAAATATATGATACATATACATTTTTAAAACGAAATCGTGATTTCTCTTTTTGTATATACATTGAGCGACTCCACAATCTGTCCATGGTTGGGAATCACTGCGAGGTTATGATGTCCTCTAGCATCCGTTCCAATATAAATTTGTTTTGCTGAATATCCGTCAGTCACATGATTTTCGTTGCTTCCATGGGTTTTATTTGTGGATTATCACTCCAAATGACAGAGTTAGAGTAAACACACCATCCGGCTGTTGAAGAGGCAATATTAAAACAATTAAATCCCCTCCTGAGCTTCAATTACTCGGCATTCTAAGTGAAGCCAACTCCTGTAACCTTACAGCCTGCCGCACACATACACAACGCATACATAGAGCACGCATTTACTGGAAATGCACAGTAAAGGAAGCAACGTGCATACAAATTTATGTGAAAAATAATAACATTTTATAGGGCCACACTACACACACACACACACGCCACACTTCCCAGCAGGAAGCTAGCTAAACCCCCCTCAATCCATGATGTAATCTCCAAGTGTGTTTAGTAATTACAAGGTCCTGGATTCCTCCACTGCTTGGAGCCACCTCGGCCTTATGTAACAGACGACTCACGTGCCGTCAATTCGGCGAGGAAGATTACAATATGGCTGCTTTAAAGCCTGCAGCAAGACAGTCCCGCGTTAAATCCATCGGCTTGCGCAGACCGGCTACGATGACGAAGAAAAATAAAGATGGTGATGATAGTGACCCTAAGGAGATCACTAGTCGGTCAGTCAGGTACAACATGTTGGATTTAACACATCAATTAACAAGTAGCTTATTAATTAGGGGGCAGTATGGGTTTTTGGAGAAGAAATTCAAACTCAGAATTATTAGTATTCACAATATCAACAAGGTATTAAAACAAACTTGGAAGTATTTATCTTTTCCACAACTGAATATCCAAGCGGTTCACTGTAAAATTGTGTTGACTTTTAAGATCAGTTTGTTTATTCAGTCATGGAAATGAAGAGAGTTTGTTTGTTAAGTTTGTTGAGGCATAACATTTTATTTTATTTTTTTAAATCAGTCAATGAAGATCTTTCTCTTTTGATACAAATTTCTACAGTGCACCTTTATAGACTGACAATATGTGACCGCCATTTTGCATCCCCTTCAGTCCAATTTGATCAGGGAAGCAAAATTGTAAAGTGGGGTTTGTTGTAATACATACAGTATTCATAGAAATAGTTCAAAAAGCTATTATAAGCAGGGAGACAAACATCCCAGACCATTGATGGAAAGTAACAAGGCACATGTTGTGTACTTAAGTATAATTACAATTATTGTGTACTTCTACTTAACTACATTTCAGAAATAAATATTCTACTTCTCACTCCACTAAATGTATTTGCCAGCTATGCTTAACAGTTACTAGAATGAAAGTACTTTTATTCTAAGTATTGAACATACAAACCTATGACCAATGATATAATGTGATGCATCATTAGCCTACCCAACAGTATAAGAAGTTTATCAAAGTACTGCTTACATATCAAGACATCAACAGTAATGATCCAATAATGTGACAGAGTAACACTAATAGAGATTATTCTTCATACTCTATCAATACTTGCTTTTGACTTATATTGTAATTTTGTTTTTCAATACTTCCCTTGTAATGGTCTGTTGTGTTATTGTTACTTTTATTTAAGTCAATGATTTCAATACTTCCACCACTGATTATAACTACATTCTGATATCTGCTTGGTCATGTGATTCAGCTCTGTAGAGTGCGTCAACGTCTCCTAAACATTTGATTGCACTGAGTTTACGATTCAGTATTCAGCTCTGAATAACACTCACAGTGACACCGATTCGACACAAGTCAGAGCAGCTTTTGGCAAACAACATAACAAAACACGCATGCACTTAATCCACAAAACACGTAATCCATGTACACTACATGTTTTAGATGAAAACAAAAAACAGCAATAAGGGAAGGCACCAAAAAGACTAATCAACAAAAAACAGTATTGATAAAGAATCTGTGACACTGAGAAAGAGGCCCCCCAACAGGCTCCAAGAACCAGCAGCAACCTCCATGTAAACTTCCCAAAGAGCTTTATAAATAAAGCCCTTGCTAAAAAGCTTTAACACCCCGATTACGAAGTGTTAAAAGAGGCAGCAACAGCTGAAAATGCACCTTCAAACTCAAAGAAATTCTACTTTCTGAATGAGTCCAGCGTGCAGATGACATGACTTCTGCGCGACGACCACAGCAAGCAAACAACAAGTAGTGTCGGGGGACACCGGGACTTACTGGAAAGCGGTTAACATCCCCAGTTCGTCGTCATCGTCGCATGACTCCATCCTGTCAGCCAGACCGGACAGATGCAGGAGCGAACAGGTGGAGAGAGTGGGATGGACGCCCCGGCCCCACCACCGCCAAAAGGCTCAGAGCGTCGGAGAGAGAGCTCCTGTCCCGCTCCCTGAGTCCAACTCCTCCGCTAAAAAATCCACCTCTGAATCTCTTTAAAAAAAAAAAAAATCCCCAAACTCAATTTTCTATGTGTGTGTGTGCATATGTGTATGTCTGAGTGTGTCCCTGTTTTTTCTTTTTTTTTTCATTCCTAGCTTGGTGCCAAATGTTCCAGCTTAGCACCGCTGTGCAGCACCGCTGGTGATGGATTTAGCCGGGGCATCTGGGCCAGCGGGGATAAACTCCATTCACTCACACACACACACACACACACACACACACACACACACACGCACCCACACACACACACACACACCCACACACACCCACCCTCACA
>OMLP01002323.1:18046-36972 GCA_900302685.1 Spondyliosoma cantharus
GGTGACGGATAAAAAAGAAGTGTAGTTGAGCCGAGATACCAGATAGCGGAGGGGGGAAAATCGAAATGAGAAGAAAGAGGAATGATGAGAGCTGGAGAAAGCAGAGGATAAAGGGCAGAGGGCCCGAAAGAGTGATGATGGGGGTCAGGTGATTTACCAGCGAGGAGAAAGGCGCTCAATCTCTTTATCTGCTCCGCCGCCCTTTCTTTACATCTCCAGTGCTCTCCCTCTGAGGTGTGATCCTCTTCGGGCTGCCTCTCTTTTTTTTTCTCAACCGCGCCCCGTCTCTTTGGGTCTGGGGATGCGTTTTTTTGGGCTTTTTTGTTTTGTTTTGTTCATAAAAACACGGCACAACATGAGCAAAAAAACCCAAAACAGTACGTCGCAGAATTTATGTTACAAAATGATAATTATGCAAATATTTATCTCATCATTCTCACGTGAGGCGAACCAGTACTTTCCCAGATGATCCAATTACTGCTAAGCTTCCCTAAATGCATCATCCAAAATGGGGCTTAAGCGAACTGACTGGCTGCTCTAACCTTTTTAGACATTAAATACAGCAGGAGAGCCTTAACTGTTCCCCTGCACACTACTGAGTCAGACATCAGCACAAGGGGAACAGAGAATAAAAGAAGATACTACATTTTTCTTAATTAATTTTGGAGGTGTCGGTGTCGGTTTACTGCCGGTCTTTATGCTCGGCTAAGCCAAACGTCCTATTACTCCAGCTTCTTACTTATAGCACAGATATGGGGTCTTCTCCTCAAAACACAAGCATCTTTCATGATAAATACTATATGGTATATCCTTAATATTAAACCAAGAACAGCTGTATGTTACAAAATGTGACTTCTGTCAACAAGATTTCCACTTGTCTCTGTTCACTAGCTGACACCTGCCATTTCTATTCAAATATTCCTTTTCACAGATCGAACAAGAAGACGGAGAAAAAAGCGCAAAAAGCCTTTATATTCCTCGGCTCGCTCTGTTATCACCCCCCCCACCCCAACCTGAGTTTAATCAGTGCCCGTGTAAAGATAGTGACGACACCGCAGAGTTAAGGGTGATTTAAAGACACGATCAGAGTGCCAGCCTGAGAGTGGGTTCAGACTTTTGTCTTTCTGTGGAAGGGTAATTATATATATATCGAGGCGCGGTGGAGCGATGGAGCTGGGAAACAAAGAGAAAGAAGAACAAAAAAAAAAGAAAGAGAGGCTTGATGAACAACATGCTGGGTCTCCCTCCTGCCAGAGACCGAGTATCTCTGAAGAATTCAAGGAGAGGTGATTTATGGTCTCTATCTAAACTAACGCGGGGCTTGTTTTATCCGCTCTCACAGTCCTGCTACTGGGAATCAGACTCCCATTACAGACCCACTCATGATTAAAACCAGATGAAACAGATAATCATCACCACTGTGGGCTTGAAAGCTAAGTCTCAGTCAGAACACTTGTGCGCTGTTAGTACAGATGCTGCTTTCCTCTTGTGTCCCGCCCATCCTGGAGAAGTTAAGAGTTATTTTTCTTGCCACTAAATTCTCAAAAGGAAGGGGGAAAAGGACAAACATTGCCTTCGCTGAATAAAATGGTTTTTTTTTTCAATGATTCAGACGATCAGACACTCTCATCAAAATGTCATAGGAGTACCATCGCGAGCTCAAAAAGCACGCAAAACCACATATTGATATTGGTATGGAAACGCATTGATCAGTCCTTGCATCTGTAGCGAGGGACTCATTATATCACATTGCAGTCTATGTTAGTGTTATACGTGACATATTAATAGACAATTATAGAAAGATTCAATCCACTGATTTAATTTTGTCGAAAATGCGGGGAAATAATTCCGCACTCACAATCGAGCGCTGACTAGAAGACGCTGACAAGATGAAGAGCGTTACAGGTCAAACCGAGGTCGCATATTTACAACTGACTGCATCGCGAAGAATGGCATGTTTAATGAGGCCTTGATTATATTTAAATCTAATACACACAATCACTCGTGCATTTTGCCAAGAGGGAGTCACACGAGCGTGAAAGGAAGGATGTCTTGCTCTCAAGGACACTGACGTACAGTCATGTTGACTTCCATTTTGTCCCTCTTGCCTCCGTTGGTTGGCCTGTCAAACCACTCAAGGAGCGAAATATCATAACTACTGCTGCATAAATTACCTTGTATTACGGTACTTTCAGGGGTCCCCAGAGGATGAATCTGACTGACTTTGGTGATCTTCTAAATGTACATCCCTCACAACCCATAATAAAATGTGCCCATTGGTGTTATCAGCAAGTCAAAATGTGCCTTAGCATTTTTTTAGATGGGTTAGCGGCAAGTTTGATGCAGACATTCATGACTGCCAGATGATGAAGCCCAATGACTTAAATGATCCTGACTTGATGATGATCACCGCCATCAAGACATTACCTGACTTGCTTTCGACACAGTTTGCAGTGCACGCTACTCTGCTTCGTGTTGGCTGCTCCCGTTGTCCATAAATGGAATGAGTTCTATCAACGTTATCAACCATGTCTTATATTATATCTCTATCGAGGTAGTTAGTTATTTTGCGATAATCATCGTTATTGTTTTATCGCCCAGGCCTCGCATCCTAACTAGGATGGTTCCATTTCCTGAGTTGGGACATCGTTCTTCAGTGCACTCATGAGCTTTTACATCGTAATATAACATGGATGGTACAAAGAGGATGTTCTGTATTTTAGGGCTCAGAGCATATTGATAGCTGTTTGAAATTTAAAGTTTGATTAAAGGCATTTGTTGGCAGACTTGTTGCTGCACCTGTGCATTCCCTAAAACCAGTGCACTATTGCTTTGCCTGACTTGCTATCAGGGTTTGTGCTAAGAAATAGCTTTCATAACTAATCTAGGTCACTCTCTCTGGACAGTTAATGGTTACAACCTAATACCACATTATAAATTACATGTGAGCAAATTGAAGACTTTCTACCAACCAAACATTTGTTTTGGTCCGCAATGATTCTGCGTGTTCGACGTCAAAGTTGCCAAGGAATGTACCAAAATGTTCTTTGATTTATCAAGTTTTTGTTCTCATTTGTCCAATTCTTCTGACATCACAGGAATGTCCTGACTATTTTTGCATGACATTCTGTGCATGAAGTCATCTGATTATACTGATAAAAAATCCTATTTTTGCACCAGTAGATTGCACATTAAAATGTTGCCCATGATGAATGCCCTGGCTATTACAATGATGTACTTACTCATCATTTCCAAGAAAAGATGTCTCCCTCCATGTAACCTCCCTGGTCTGAACTCCAGAAGACACCTTGGCTGAAGAACACTTCGTCTTCAGGTCCTGGTCCTCAAACAGTTTACAGCAACTGAGAGCTGTCAAAGGAGTCAAGACTTGGTCAGAGCTGATTGATGTGAGGTCAGTGCTGTGTTCAAAAGATGTCCAAGAAGAGTCAGAGGAGGCAGAGGGGCTGCTGTCAAGCCTCTGCTCTAGCAATCCATCTCTTAAGTCCATGGTGCAAGAAACCACGGGGATTAAGATGGGTGACAAAGAGAAAAAACGATGGAAAAGACTGTCTTGTTGAAGTATAACGTCTGCAGTGGATGAAAAGAAGGGAGGCACTTCCAAATTAGATGAATGAATGGAAAGAGATATGTCCGTGCTCTCCCATTGGCCAAAAGCTTCTCAGTCTCTTCTGTCTCAATACATTACTGAGGAGAGTAAGGAGAGGAACGGAAAAGACGAAAGACCAATCACAGGAAACATTAGACAATAGAGATTAAGATACGGATGTAAGGGCAGGAAAAGAAAAAAAAAACACTCAGGGACTTATGAAGAAGCCGGACAATGAGACAAGAGAGTGGGACGGAAAGATAGGAACCAGCCACTGCAGATGGAAGAGGGTGAACAAAAACAAAAGAGGGGGAATCAGGTAAAAGGTGCGGGCAGGAGCACTTATGAGGAGATAGCTCACATCTCATTACATCCCATTTTTCCCCCCAACAATTGAATCATGCGGTAAGTGGATAGAGACGGTGCGGGACTGGAAATCGATTTGAGATGCATGGAGAGGCTTGAACTGGTGGCTTCTGTGGCTACATGATAGCGGCAGGCAAGAGAGAGCCGTCTTGGGTTGCAGCGATAAGCGGTTCATTGCAAGAAGTCTGAACCAATCCAAATACAATTAGGGCTCACCGCTAAAACCCATTAGGACCCTGATGCGGGGAGGCCGGGTAAGCCAGCCTCCCAAAGGTACGCTGTTAATAGACTAAGAGCATAGTTCTGTAGTCAGTAAAGATATAATATACAGGCGTAAGAGAAGAGACGTTGCATGCCTCAAATTTACATCAAGGATAATTTTTACTTACTTACCTTACCTTTATAGCATGGAGCTATAGAATAAGACATTTCCTGTACTTATGGTGTATAAAACAAACTGATATGATGTGATTAACACAATCCACATGATCGCTTTTTAATATGCATTACACTAAAGGTTCCGTTTTCCCCATCTCCGCACCAACTACATAAAATGATAGCAGATCTTCTGCACTCTAATTAGCAATTCCAAGAAGCAGCCCAATGACAAATGGAGGAAAATTATGTAATGATAAGGTTGGATGGAATTGTCTTATTCACTGTTTGTTTTAGAGTAAGATGAGAAGATTGATGCCTCTCCCGTCCATATGCATTGACTGCAAAGCTGGAGCCAGGACTAGCTTAGCTTAGCTTAACATACAGGGGAAAAGAGCTACCTTGGTACACTCCAAACCTGAAAACCATACCCTGAAGCGCTGCTAAAGCTAATTCATTAACACGTTGTGTCTCATTTGCTTAATGCATGCACAAACATAATGTAAAGATGTAATTTGCAGTTACTTCATGGGCTGGAACTAAATTAAATTGATGTATAAGTGGTGTGTTGGTGTTGTGGCTAGCTTTTACCCCCTGTTTCGTTCTTTATGCTAAGCTAATTGTTTCCCTTGAGCTCCAAAGTTAATGAAGACACATGCGAACAGTATAGTCTTATCTTCTCATGTGTGGCCATTAAACAAAAAAGCACATTTCCTGACCAGGTGTGAACCTACTGTGAAGTCACCCATGAATTTTTTGGACTACCGTTTTGAGGTCTTGAATTTGCATTATGGTCGTTGCTATCTTGAACAAGAGGTTGGAGCTGGTGAGGACATCCTGGTCATCTGATATCACCACAGCACTGGGGAAAAGTCTGGGTTTCACCAACTCTAATTCTGGTATAGGTGGGGAAAAAAAAAAGCTCTGGCCTTTAAGCCGATCACAATCATCCCTGAGCAGCCATCAGCCCAGGATATAGCGACAGTTTTGCTTTAAAAAACTCGTTGGGGGGCGAGCCCTTCCATGAAAATGGCTGAATTGCATCAAAAGAAAAAGTTAGCAGCTGCTAGCTTGTTGAGGTTCATAACATCTGCGACCAGTTTAGGGTAAGGTAACTTGCCAATTTGAGTAAATGCTAGCTTGGAGGTTGTTTTTTAAATCAGTAACACAGCCTGCCATTAGCCTCCTATCACACCAACAGTCTATGTCTAGTGAAGAACTGACTGAGAAACAGATAACATGCTGTGGTAGCAGCTTGTCAATCACATCAAGTAGCCACACCCTAAAACATACTTTGTTATCTAATTTACTCTAAATGGGAGCATTATTTCTTCAATGAATATCATGCTGTAATGAAGATGACTTTAAACTACCAATTGACCATCAACCCATTAGCAAACTGTTCACTGAGGTAAAAGATCAAGTTAGAAGTAGCATCATTTGCTCATAAGCTTACATACAATCTGATTTCTTTTTTAAACAACTGGAGCAAGCCTCCTGCTGGCCATGAGAAGCAATGCAGGTCTTAGGCACTTCTGCACTGGCTTCACTTTTCAGTCCGGAAAGCGCCATCCATCTTTTATATTGGATAGAGAGTGACAGAACTAAAGTATAACCATACAAGGGCCCAAAGGGATCGGCATGCTCCAGATAAACCAGTGTTGTCCTACCATGCCTGAAAGCAAAAGTGTTTTACTTTGCCACCATGGGATACGTAGATCTTTAAGTGCATGTCTCACTCCCTAGTGCATCTCACTTTTGGAGGAGACAACACTGGATGTTCGAGGAGGGACTATGACATTATAGCAGGTCTTTTCAAAGAGCGGACTCAGCCGAGACCCAGTCCACACCTTTAATTATCAGGACAAAAATTGGTCTTCGCTATGAAGCCTTATGTTTTATATTTAATGATCAATAAATTATAGTGATGTTGAACACACAGTGTCGCTGGAGATCATTAACAGCCATCCTGTCAGCAGATTATTGTGTTTTAATGTGGCTTATTTCCCTGTCGATGATAATGTGGCGAACTCACTGCTGGAGAAACTGAGAGTGTTGTGTGTTTGCTGCTGCCGAGTTCATGCACATCACACCAGAGAATTTGCTGTCAGCTCCTAAATCGCAGACACTGCATGTGTCTCATTTTCTCCAGTAGGCATACACGGCTTCTACAACCCGAGTAAATGTAGTTGTAAGGATATGTCTGAGTCAGAAACAGAGTCCACAAAGCACCAAATTTGTGCATATTTTCCATTTGGCAGTTAAATCTCTATCCACTGCACCGACAGTTTGCATTGAAAGTCATTTATTTCAAAACAATGTTAAACGTCCCTGCCACGTTTTGGTGTCAATTTCCTCCATAGATTTATATAGATTTACTTGAATTTCCCTCGGGATAAATAAAGGATCAATCTAAGTATCTATCTGTCCTTCTTCTTCCACTGTCTATGTTGGAGTTTGACACAGTGCATTCAGGCGCAGTCTCAGAGCTCTACTTACAGCAATGGATATGCGCGCCGACAGGGATTTCATGGCGCGTTTGAGTGCAGCTCATAATATATAGTACTAGTATAATACCTATATAGGCCTACATCTGTTATAACTTAAGATAGCAAAACGCCAATTTTTCCAGACCTCGGACCTTAAAAACCAAACCTCTGAGTAAATAGGTATCAATGAAGTATAGGCACAGTGGTTACACAGCAGTTACAAGACAACCAGTTCCAAAAGCAACTGAATCAGAACATATTGAACTTGCATCTCGGCCAAAAACAAGTCCATGTCTGCTTAGGACAAGCTCTGGAAGACACCATCCATCTTCAGCAGACAAGGGTACATTAATTTGATCAGACTTTAACTTGTTCTTTAGTGCTCGCCAGGGGAACAATGACCGCGTCACAGTACATGAATAGCAGCCCTGTCTCGCCAATTTGGCTTTTATTATGGCAGTTTTTCTTTTAATCATCTCTGATTAAATAATGTCAAAGTAGTGTCAAGTTTTTATATACGGGTGCCACTTCAACAGGGGATTGCGTTTAAGCACTTTGAAGACCGATAGAAGAGCCACGCTGACAAGGACTGCAGATTCAAAATGTCAAGCTGTGGCAACTGCCTTTTTTGGGTCTAAGAAATAATCAGCTATAGTCCGGGGACATGGAAGGTCAAGGTAGCTGATAAAATTCCCCTGCCTGCATTTAACTTTTAATAGGGGAGTACTTTGCAAGGTTTTTGGGTGATTTGAATCCATTGGCCTGCTCCCAGCTGATTCATCTTACAGTGAAACATACAAAGGCAGGAAAAGCTAGACATCCATCAAAGTGCTACTTCACATTAAAACAACTGATCATCAAAATAGGAAGGAGAGTACAGACATTGATAATCATGGTTCTTTACGTATATTTGAGCGAGTTGATGAGCTTCAGAAAGTCTTTATTTAACAGGGCTAAAGAAAACTGACATCCCTGAAAATGAACACAATAGAAAAGTCTAGCAGGCTACGCAAACAGCCTCTGTACATAACACAGGAAACAGATACATTTTATTATATGCACAAGTGTGTTACAATACAATGATTTATATGATACTGTTAAGAGGGATGGATTTGTTCGAGTAACAGCTCAGATTCTTTGTGTTTTAGGTCTGGAGAGGGCCATGTCAATTATTTTAGAACCAATTCAACAAACAGTATATGAACAGAGTGACCCATTGGTGCGCAAAGACAAATAAATAACATTCTGATCAACAGGTGTTTGGTATTTACATTTTCACAATATGGCAAGTAACTATAAAAGAATCACTTTTGGTGTATTTACAAGTAATTGTTTCAATTTCTTAGAAAATGTATAGCAAATGGCGTCAGTCGCTGTGTTGTAAGTGTATGCTAATCTTGTTTTTGCCAAATTCAAGTGATCGTCTAATTTTTCTGTTACACAAAGACTCAAGTTTTACAACTTTAGATCACCTACTGATAAAGATTACCTTTAAACCCAGACATTACGACATTGCACTGTGTATGAATATAAAAGGAGCAACATGTGGTTTACTCTCTGATATGTTACACACAGCACATCTGACATTGTGCATTATTCTTTTTTGTTAGAAGATGGCAGCAGTGAAAGGAACAGACAGGAAAAGAAAATTAATTTAAAAAAAAAAAAAAAAGATGTTAGACATTTATCAGACATGCTCAAGACAACATGAAAAGCAACGCAAATAATGAGTAAAATCTCTGATAGACGCTCAGCGGACATTACACATCAAAAAGTGTCAAATCCACAGGGAAAACAACATTTTTGATCGAAAGTTTGAAAAAGTCAGTAAAGCAGAAATGCTCAGGGAAGACAGTGAAGCATCTCCAGAAAAACGGAGACAAAGTCCTACTGTATCGTTAGAAGAGTCATATCAGGAAGATGATCGCTGGCGACGCTGCATGGGAGGCGCTTACAAGTCACTAGATAAAGAGGGGCCAAGCGACCAAACAGGCAAACCAAAGTCTCCAAAATAAGTCTATTGGGCAGGTAGAACAAAAAAAAAATTTTAATAGCCCACAATATTTCCAAACTGTGGCTATGAGGAGCAACGAAGTCAGAGCGGGAGAAAAATGGGACCAGACAGCTTTGATTGTGTCTGCTTCCACATCAGAGTGACTCAAAACTGTCTCCTTTTGGCCTCTTGGAGACCATTTCAGTCTTAACCTGGTCTTACAAAGTGTAGACCGGGTAACAAAAATGTCGATACCTGCCCTATATGAGGCCTACGTACAGGTAGCGCATGCCAACACACAGCACTCGACATGGCTTTGAGCAGTACACTGAAGCAAAGCAGTGCACGGCGGCTTGACATGCAGGACAGTCCCACAAAACAGAGCATGGGTGAGGGTTAGTGGCAGGGAAGAAGCATCTGGTTCCACACAGCAACAGCAAGAAGACTAACGTTAGGCCAGAGGAGAAGAAGCAAGGTTGGTCCAGGAAAACAATACGGCCGTTACTCAGTCCCTTGTCCAGGAGCCCAGACAGGTCAGTCTAGACAAACTGAGGGGCAGGTCAGGGTAGGGACAAGCAAAGGAAGGAAACACAATGGCCGACGTTTCCTTCAATAAACCGGCCTCGGTTGTTTCATGCTGTAGTGGGCCTCCGACGCTGACACATATGCAGACTCAGGAAAAAAATCCTCGTGGAACTCGGCCATAAACCTAAGAGAGAGGGCGGGGAAGGGGGCGGGGAGTGCAAGAGAGGGAAATCTGGTGAGATATTTTGATTCCGACAATGTTCAGCTGTCCTCTCTGTTCACATTAAATATTCAACATAAGCCGTTTGCCACATGACAAAACGGCACGGACTCGACTGGCTTACATGGAGAGAGAAAAAAAAAAAAAGCAATGACAGGGAAGTCTCTAAAATGACATGTCCCATTTCACATCGACTTCTGGTTTTCCTAGATATCCCTGGCTCATTCCACATAAATCCAAGCCCCCTTGACCTCTGCTGGGGGTATATGTGCCAGAGACAAAGCCCCCTCATCCATCCCTATACCACCACCAGAGAACCAATCGCTTTGAGAGTATGTCAGAGAACATGAGAATGACCGACCAACAGTCAGAGAGGGAAAGAGTGAAAAATCCCCCGGCCCCCACCTCCCCAACCTCCCATCTAATCAGTAGCGGGGAAAACTAATCCGGAATCTTCTTAGTATCCGCTACTCGGCCAAATCCTCTAAATCTTGCCATCTCATCTTAGCTCCACCGGCCTTCCTAATCTCAATGCAAACAAATTATCCTCATCAGAGAATTTAAGAACGTTTTGACAACGAATAACAAACAAGACAACCATAATGGGACAATAAAGGAGACACGCGAGAGCCCTGCGGTGAATGAATCAAAGGTGAAAACACTTTCTTTAAAGAAATTAAGTTTGTTCAAGCATTATTCTTCAGCGCAGCTACAAAACGTTGATTCAAAGAGGTTCATTGAAATGCATTGAACAGGTTTCCATGGATATTAATTAATTGGAAAATAATTTTTCCCGGCAGTTCGGTGCCAGAAATTCAGGCTTGTGCTAATCTTTATAGCTGTAAGATCAGTAATAACACAAGGCAAGCCGCTTTAGGCATACACATTGTAAATCAGCATAACGTGCACACACACACAACCCCACACTTAATCATAATCATTCTTGCGGAGAAAAGGAGAGTGAGAGATCAACAGTGGCCAAATCCCAGAATGCATTGCACTTCAGTCTCTGCGACATCAATCAGGGTTTTTTTTTCCCGCTCGGCACAATCTGCCACGAGGCTGATTTCACAGTGCAAAAAAAAAAAAAAAAAAAAAAGGCATGAAGGCTTTCCCAAAAGATTTCAGTTTGTGTTCAGTGTCCTGTAGAGCCTCCAATACTCAGAAAATATTAATTAGTCACAGAGAAAGAAAAAAAGTCAGTGTTTCCTGTATTGAATATCATATTATAAATAATATAAATCCTGTCCTACCAATTTATAGTTCAGCCTAGTAGAGCTATAGAGGAGAATGACCCTGCAAAAGTAATTCACTTTTAAGGACTCCACTCGTCTTTGCATCCAAGTTACTGTCCGTGTCATTTAGCTGAATAATGTTCTATGGAAAGACGTGCACCACTGATTTGCAGCCCGCTGCGACTGGAGTGAATTAAAAGACGTTCCAAGCCTACTACTGATGACACTGCATTTGCAGAGCGCTACTGTCCCGTTTTAGCAATCCTGTTTTAGAACCAATCGGTCTCAACGTGAGAAAAAAAAAAAACAAATCTGGAGAAGCATCACATATGTAGCCGAATGCCGTAATCCTTTCATAGCGCACACCACTCTGACATGAACGCCAGCTCGAGCTATTTTCAGAAGACCACCTCGTGATTTTATGGCACCAAATACTGAGCTCCAGTTTATTTATTTATATACACATTTCTTTTGCTTGAGTGGTAGGATAGGGGACTCAGGTTTGTCTCTGTGCCCGCTCGGTGCTGCGTTCAGGTGCTGCTCCACAGCACTGCTCGGTGGAACGAGGTGGTAGTGCGTGTGTTTGATTAGAGAATGAGAGGACCTAAATCCCTCAGGTTTGGGACCGGCTGAACTGAAGATCGCTCGGGAGGATTTAAAGATTAGACTCCCGCGCTTGTGTAACGCCTACTCATCTCCCTCCCTCTAACACATGCTCTTTCTCACTCCATCTCTCCCTCCCCTCCACGTTCTCATTTACTTACATTTCCTTGCCTTTTTGTTTCGGTGTTTCTGGATTATTCTAGTGTATTGATATTTTCCTGACAATCACTATTTTTGTCTTTCGATGAAAACTATTGTTGTCCTCCTGCTTAAATCTCTTGCTCTTACTATGCTACTGTGAAGCAAACACTTCATTACATCAGGGTACTGTGCATCAGTTATTAAATGAATTTGTCAAGGTTGTTCTCGAGACTACCAGTAGCTTCCAGGTTTCGTCTCCAGTTGTGAACTTCTTGCAGCTCAAAGCTGGCAGTTAATACCGAGCTTTAATGGTTTGCTTGGTTAATGAACCATGCAGGTTATTTGCGAGGTATATTTTAAGTCGGAATGCTTCTTAGTTAATGTCCCGTTCATTAAATGCTCCACCTAAACTTTTAACGATTCATCCTCCAAGGAAATTATGCATGATTTTACACAGCTTCTTTCCGTCTGACAGCACAATTCATTTTTCAAGAACGGGGTGAGATTTCAATATTATGCCTGAATGTTTCGTGGAAGAAACTGTAAGCCTTCAGGCCTGAGTGAACCGCAGATGATTACTATCCCATCTGCACAGCCTGAAGACACTTGAAACCTGTACTCTGTACACCATTTAAATTAAATAGTTTCTGTCCCTCTCTTGCTTTGTTAAGCACTTACCTCTGAGACCTCCGATGCATGAAAAGGTAATAACACTGATGCAATTTATCTTTATTCAATTACTATGATTTACCTGAGAAAGAGTTCCAAATGTTTGACCAGGGCTCGCAGATTCCTCTCTGGGATCTGCATCTTTCCAAGGATCTCAGGAAGCTTCACTGAAAGGAAAAGCGTGGCAGTGAGTGTGGATATAGTCCCACAGAGGGACGGGAAGCTGATGGGAATGAGATCAAAATCAGAAAATGAGAGGGAACTTTTCCTCTCCACCCCAATTCAACCACTTAAATCTTGTATGACATGTGAAGCAGTGAGAGAGAGATGATAGGGGACACCAACCAAAAAGCCGCAGGAGGTGCTGTGCTCCGTACAAGTAGGAGGGTGGAGGAAGCTGGTCATTCAGAGGGTAGTTATCAGGAGTCAGCTTCCAACTAAGGACCTAAAGAGGAGAGAAAAAAAACCCTTAATAGGGACTTTCACATACGTATATTCCATTTTGACCAGAAAACCAGAACCAGAAACAAAGAACCAACCTGTGTTATACACTGCACCTTTTGCTTGATCTAATTATTTCAATTAAGACATGCAGCTTTCTATAATGACGGCAGGCACTGAAAGTTCTTTTCTAGTGTCCTTTAGCGAGACAGCCAACAGCACATTCAGCTCACACAATTCCATCACCTCGTTTAGCTCATTGTTTCTCCGACTCTCCAGGCCATAGAAAGGCCCGCTTCGCTCTTTGCTTGGCGTCAAGGGCAACGGGGAAGACGAGCCGCTGTGCACAGGTGTTTCTGGGTAGAGAGAAAGAACACGACATGTTTACAGATAAAGCCCTTGCTGTGTAGGTTAGCGCTGCTGGACCATGGCTAAACAAAAAGTTTGTATGGTGTAAAGTCATTCTGAGGAGACAGGAGGGATAAATGTGAGAGGAAAGAAGTACGAGAGCACCATCTACTGGGCCAAACTGGTAATGACAAAAACAAAAAAGATGCCACGACCCTGAATGTCTCGTGAAAGGCATCGTTTTGATATTCACGTGATTAGAACAATATATTTGTCTCACTGTATACATCTTGGCTTGACCTGTGCTTTTGCTGCTATGACAACCAGTGTAAAGGCTTGACTGAAATACTGTCTTATGAACAGAACTGAAAGAAGTCCAACTATAGTTCACAGTTTTCAATAATGGAGCCCGCAGAACTTGTACTTGTGTTAGAAAACTCCACAAGATCAGTCTGAATGTTACAGTGAGTAATAAAACAAAGATTTACTTGAAGTATTTCTTTTTTTTTATTAGTGTTAACTTACTTCTGTCGAGGTTGAGGAAGAACTTGGGCTGGGCTGAGGGGTCTATCAATCTGCGTTTGAGCTGCGGGGACGCTGTGGCACTGCCTCCACCTGATTAGTACAATAATGTGTTTATAGCTTGCTAGCTTAGTCCGAGCACAGATAAAGCATACAATAAAAAGTATAGTACAGTACATTCTCTCTACATGAAAACACACAACGGATTACCTCCACTGCTTCCTTCAGCCGGCCGGTCACCTCCAGACGTGTTCCTCGTGGAGCGCCTGAGTGACTGCGATTGGTATGAGATGCAGTCCATGTCAGGGTGGCGCCGGCGCTTCGGGGTGGGGGCTGGTGCAGTGGGTGTGGTGGCAGAGATGTCGCTCAGCGCTGGTTGGCTGTCTGTGGACTGGGGGGTGGGTGGGTTGTGCCCCAGCGGGCTCGGGCTGCGCTCCCGTTGGGCACTTAAAACGCAAATTGAGAGAAAAAGGCTTATAGCTTAATGGCAGAGTCCAGAAGTCAAATCACAGTCGAGCTGTGGTTTCTGAAACGAAATATCAGGCATGATTTATTGTGGCACACTTACTTGCTGGAGCAGGGCGAGCTTTCATTAGTGGCCATGAAAACCCTGGAGGAGCTGACCTTTTTGAACTGAGCTTGCTCACAGGGGTAAAGGAGGATCATAGGTAAGGTGAAGTCGAATGTGATCCTCAGGCCATCGACCATCTCCTTACACAGCTCCTCGCTTAAACAAAGAAAAAAAAAATACATTTTAATTCAATTTAATTTCAACATTGCACCGTAATATAGGAATTACCAACATATGAATCCAACCAGAAAAGGAAGACAAATAATGTAATATTGAATTACTGCCTGGACTGCCTGTGTTTAGTGTGCGGGCTCACCTCTTCTCCGGAGGGATTGGCTGTGGGCTGCTGCTCTGTGTGGTGTTCTGCTGACGCCGGTACCTCTCATTGGCCATGAATGCTTTGTTGATGGCAAAGTGCTTGACATAGGATTCTAAGATGTGCACCACATTCGTCTGACAGGGAACCATCACCAGCTTGGAGAGAAAAACATGGAAAATTTGATGCAAACACACAATGACAATAACTGTTTTAGACAGACTTATCAAAGATCTGAAAAACAGCGTTATCAGTGCTAAAGATCTGCTGCATGTACCTTCTTCCTCTTGTTGATGTAAAAGCAGTCGTCCTCCAGCTTCTTCTTCAGAACATCTGGGATGTTGATGTCAACATGGACGATCTTCTCCTCACATTCCCTCTTTACGTTAATGTCTGGTTCAACCCTCTGGAACAAACGCGATATCAACGTTCAGTTACATGCTATACAGAAACTAAGAGGATGTGGTTTTCTATGGACAGACGTCATGGCCATAAAACTGAAACAGCTTAATTGTTCAAAAACATTGGTTTAAAGGTGGGTTTACTATAATTCGATATTACAATGGAATGAAGGTGTTCTTCTGTTAGCCCTCAATTGCAAGTTAATCTATAAATGTCCTTGTCTTAGATGGAAACTGATCCACCTCACCATTTTGTTGATATCCTCAGAGAAGGTGCTGTCCCCGCTATTTGAAGACTCAGGGTCAGAATCGTCGCCGTCACTGCTCTCCGAAGACGAAATCAAACCTACGGGCGAGAGGAATACAGACGGATTAATTTGATTGCTGAGGGAGCCTGGGAGCGAGGCACAAAGACGGAGAAAGATTTCTCACACGCGTCATCACTGTCGTCCTCCTTGGGGAGAGTCTTCAGAGAGGATTTAGTACCAGACTGACGACGGCGCCTCTTCGCCCATCCCTTTCTCTTCCTACCGCCGGGGAAGAACACAAATGTCATAGAGTGCACGGGACAGATTTGCGCTACAGGTGTCATGCATGTTCACTCACAGCATTGTGCCTGTATGAAATTCACAAATTTAACTATAATCACGTAACAAACTGCGAGAGTTTAAGTGATACACATGCATGAAACTAAAAATTGTTATACATTTTTTATGTATTTACCTTTGTGACTGAAAAATTCACATATTAACTTACATGCGACCCAGAGCTTTGCGAGCCAGTTTATGTTGTAATTTTCGGTTTTCCTCGGTGTCCCTTAGGACATGATCCTCTGCAGCCCAACGATCCCAGCTGCCCGAACACACACACATTTCACAAAAATAAATCAAAATCACACACACCTGCACGGATTGACAGCAGCGTTTACTAGCTACATTATAACACACAAACTGATGAGATTTTGCAAGATAAACACTACAATGTGTATTATCCTGTTAACTTATGTTACCTCCTGTTCCAACCATTGAAGTGAATCAGGTACTTTGGGATTCTTCTTCCATGTTCATCTGTACCTATCAAGACATCAAGGACCTGTAACGTGAACACACAATGAGCACATAAGTGAGGCTTATGTGGTTTGGAGGCCAGTGATTCCACTCACAAACGCTATATTCGGTCAAGTCAGTTTACATTCAGTGAATCACTGTTCTTTAAGGATTTCCATGTTTTAAGACTTTATACTTTTACTTCCGCGCATTTGCATGCTATAGTTTTGCTCCATTCTTCGCCATGCTGTCAGCTGCAGTTACTAGATACTTTTAGCAAATCAGGATTTTACATAATGTCACATTAGCAAATATATTAGATTACATTAAATACGAGAAAGCGACGGCTAATTCACAGTTCATGTTGTACCTGGAAGCCTAAAACTTGGGAATACCAGGGGACATGGGCTTTTATGTTCAGTGACACAATAGTGAACAGCACTCCCCACCTTGCTTCAGATACTTTACGTCATGCTAGCTCACGTTAGCTGCGTTTCGCTGCAAATGTGTTGAAAAGCATACGTTACTTCATACTTCTAGTTCGGTATTCTGCATTGTAGCAGATTACTGTAAACTCCTCGAAGCGTATGGCACTACTGTAACTCACAAACATTCAGTTAAACGATAATGCTACATGTTAGCTAACATTAGTTAGCAGACGCCAAGCTAGATGTAAACAAGCCGTCTACCGGCGTTAGCTAGCCAGCTAGCAGAAACAGCATTGCGCACTTCGCTAACAACAACATAATACACGAACTCGGGTAACGATAGGACATTTTGTCTGCTCTAAACAGGTTAAGATTATCGTCTAAGCTCGCATAGCATGTCATTTAAGAGCTAGACAGAAATATTGTCAGCGAACGGATACGCTAAGTTACAATGGTCAATGGTGGCTAAGTTAGCGGGGCAGATGTGTTGGTGCGTTTGTTTATTATTTAGGAGTTGGCATTAAACTACTGCTATTGCTACTTCAGTGAGCTATAAAACACATGCAATGTCAACGTTAATTCTAAAATACCATTACAGCATGCACTGGCTATAGTTTGGGCTGAATGCCTCATCAAACAGCCTCCTTTCACAATGAACTAGCAGCTCCAAAATAACAACAAAAAAAAAAATCTAGTTTTCTTAACTAACGTTACTTCAAATCATGCGCTTCAAGAAGAGGCGTGTGAAATCAAACGTACCCGGAAACAATGCACGAAATCAATTTCGCGCTAACGTTACACGAAGAGCAAACGGAGGCTTATTTGGCCTTCACACTCAATTCATATATCCCATAAACCTTGCAGAAACAACCTCGCTTTTCCAATATAAACTGTTCCTCTGTACAAAGTCGAAAAAAAACAGAGGAGCCGAATTGCTTGCGCAAAAAACATTACCTTAGCGTCGTACAACACTTTAGCCTTGGTGGGGTCGGGTTCAAAGCACAGGACTCTTTCTCCTTTGTGAAACTGATATTTAATTCCCCGCGAATTCATTTGTTCATGGCGACGTGTGGGAGAGGGGGCATCGATCTGGACCCTATACACTCCTTAACCCTTCCCTTGCCAAAACGCTTCCCTGTGAAAGGGGGCTTCCACTAAAAACAGACTATGGAGGGATGGCGCTGTTGCGGGACGAAGGCAACCATTCTATTGCCGCCTTCACAGGCTGCTCGTAAGTTCCCGTTTCAGGTTTGTCTGTAGTTACACATGGATCAGACTTATTACCAGACAGATTTATTAAACACCAAGCTTGAAAATGAACACACACACGTACATTGTCTGTCGCATTTCAATATTAGATCCAGTATTCATGTAAAGATTAAAAGAGCTGACCAAATTATTATTTTCATGCAATTCATGCGTGAAGGCAGTTGAATAGACTCAGAAGACTCAAAGAAAAACACTTATGTACATGTCTCCACCCTTCCTCACCCCTTGTTTCCCATTTCCATGCTTTGCAGGATAATTTATTGATGTACAACTTTTAATCCTAATATTTCCTATAACCGCGAAGGCAGCATGGGAAACGCAATTCAATAAGGTGAAATGGCCTCTCGCGGACACCGTACTAGTGTTGCAGTTTCAAATAACGGCCTACAGGTGTCAGCACGCGAACACAAAAACAGGCCTCATGAACTCATTTGCCTCGATTGTGAAGTTGCTTTTGCAGCCAGCCTGCATGTGTTTACGGTAATTTGTTTAATTAGCTTTAATACGTGATTTTAGCTTGCTTATTAGCGCTTTTCCACAATAAAGCAACACATGCCATGAGACTTAGTGGAGATGTATTATCCTACAAACACAGGAAACAGATGTGCAACTGTAATTCACCGGGCTTTATCGCATTATTGATTGCACATTTGAATTCCATCTTAAAGATCCGCACATCCATATGAAAAACAGGTCCTACATCTGTGCCTGTTTAGGGATCCTGTGACATGAAAATTATGGCAAACCTGCAGGCGATGTATAGTACTATTGCAAATGGACTGCACTGATCATATTCCTAGATTAAATATCTATATTAAACCACCCTATACACATTAAGCACCCTGGGTATCATACACCCCGTATACCTCAGAGGAGCAAAACATGTTTTTTTGTGGCGATCAGCTAACAGAGTTTGAGGAAAGAGCCCCTTCTCCTCGAGGCAAAATACAGTAAAGAGATAATTCACCGTGTCTCAATAATCTAATCTTCCTCTATTGGAACAATATGGCGGCTCTCGCAGTATGGGGATGTTTACATGTGGAGGCTTTGCTCCGCTCCGGGCCACAAACCGAGCGTGTCTTGTATTTGAGACTCTCCTATATGTCTGCTAACATATTCAATTACATCAATTAAAGACATCTGATTATTTATTTGAAGCTAACACCTCTAGAATGATGATCTCTTTCCTGTTTCCACCACACGTAATGTTAATTGTCCTTAACAGATAAACATAGAGCCTGTATTGCTGGTTTTGTTGTTTCACAGTCCATATCTAGGCCCTCCAAGTCATTTGATTCACTTTGCTCCCGACCTCGTGACCTTTTTCCATTCATGTCTGTCAAAAAAAAAAAAAAAAAAAA
>OMLP01002325.1:3630-18712 GCA_900302685.1 Spondyliosoma cantharus
GGCCAAAATTGTAGTTTGCAAATTGAGTAGTTAAACTACAAAAAATTACCCAAAAAGTAGTTGAAATACTTGACGCAGCACAAAATATTAATGTATTTTAACTACCAGCAAGTTACAGCAAATTGTAGTTAGGCTATGTAGTTCAACTACATGTAGTTTAAGTCTCCCCAACACTGCATATCATTATACATCACAGGATTGTGCAACAAAAGTTGTAGCCTCAGCCTGTATATGTAACTCACATTTAATCAGATAATTAACGGATGGTTGATATCATTTCCTTCATCTGGGCTGCAGGTGAAAGAAAATGGGGTGAACTACGAGTTTGATTTCTCTCGTGTGTACTGGAACCCTCGGCTGAGCACAGAGCACCAGCGTGTGGTGCAGCTCATCAAACCTGGCGAGACTGTGTTTGATGTGTTTGCTGGCGTCGGACCCTTCGCCGTCCCAGCTGCTCGCTCAGGCGCCAAAGTTTTGGCCAACGATCTCAACCCCGAGTCCTACCGATGGCTGCAGCACAATTGCAAACTGAACAAAGTGGAGAAGAAAGTCAGGAGCTTTAACCTAGACGGGCGAGCGTTCATCCAAGGACCTGTGAAGCAGGAGCTGCCTGCGCTGCTGAAGGGAACAGCTGGCGTTCATGTAGTGATGAACTTGCCTGCTTTGGCACTGGAGTTCCTGGATGCATTCAGGGGCCTGTTGCACCAGGAGCCTCCCTGTGATGAAAACCTACCCATAGTGCACTGCTACTGCTTCTCTAAAGATGACAACCCTGAGACCGATGTGGTGAAGAGGGCGTCTGACAGCATTGGATTCCCTCTAGAGAACCAATGTTCTGTGCATTTTGTGCGAAATGTAGCACCAAACAAGGATATGATGTGTGTGAGATTCACAATCCCTAAAGAAGTCCTCTTCAGCAAGGATCATGACCAGACAGGTAAGAAGAATTCAATCCAAGAATCCAATTTATTGGCAGATTCCTCTTCGAAATAAAGTTCAGGATAATTACTAAGGAACCTGGTAGGAAGTCATTAGAGGTAATTTATCTGACAGGTAACTGGGTTGCTCAATTCTTAGTTTCTGTTTTTTTCCTGACTGCTTAATCTTTTTGTATTCTATCTTACTACTTAATGAAAAGCTGACACAATTAAATACATTTATCAATAGACAAAAAATTGGCAACTATTTTGATAATCTTTTACGCAAAAATGCCAAACATTTAGTTTCCAGCTTCTCAAATTTCAGTTTATTTTCATACACAATGAAAAATCTTTCGTTTTGAAATCTAAGAAAAAACAAGTAATTCAAATATTTCATCTTCCGCTCCAGGAGATTGTGATGGGAGTCTTGCATTGTTCTGACATTCCAATATATTGACTACTATTACTACTCTATCAGCAGACAATAAGATAAAGAAAATAATCTTTCCTAACTTAAAAGTATTCTCACCATCACTATTGCTGTAAGTGCTGTGTGTGAATGTTTTAATGTACCACCAGATGGGTCAAAGACTATTTTCCAAAGTAATGGACAATAAAGTCGTCCACGATTCGATTCTAATCAGATTGTGTTTATCCACAGAGCCTTCAGAAGAACCAGCTCCAAAGAGACAGAAGTGTGAAGAAGCGACAGATTCGACATAGTCATCATATCGTTCCATCACTATAAGAAATGCAAGGAAACATTTGAGTTGAGAAAATATTTTTAGTTGATTTTTTTTTTTTTTTTACAAACTGCATTTTACTGATGCTTTTATCACAGATGTTGTTGCATCTTAATGTACGAAATCCATACCCAGCTTTACGTCAATAAATGACTTTCTTTTGTTCAAATCAGAATGCATTAGAGCTATTATTATAGGATATTGACATCAAACATTCTAAGTTGCTTCACTTCTAAATACATCTATAAAATGATGGATAGATTATCAGTTTTTACTGCAATTTATTTAAATATAAAATGAACACAAAAGATAAAAAAAAGACATATTCATCTTGACCAAAAAACAATCAGAAAAGTGTTCACCACCACAGCTTCTGCCCTCTCTGTGGTGGTTTTTGCATTCCTTGTAGTCACATTTCTACCCAGTGGCTGTTGTGCAGTTTGATCCGTGGATGTGTTCAGCATTAGAGAAGGAACAGCCCACTGAGAGCATCTTGAACTGCTCGATGACACGCCAAAGCTGAGGTGTATCCTCCAGCTGTGTCCTGAGGCATGGCAGCCCGCACGTGGTTCAGATACCTGAGAACACACAGAGAGAGCCCTGGTCAGTAACAGCAGTGAGGTGTTTTTGTAAATAATGTGACTGACTGGCGGCCCTGAGAGCTGGTTTCAAGAGTAGTTCCTGTGAGTGTAACTTGAGTGTAAGTTTATTCTTCATTAAATCCACACTCTGAGTTATTTTTTCTGGCTCTCCGCGACCCTTTGGCCCTTTGATGAGATCAGCGAAGACAGACATACCCATACGCTAACACTGGAGCACCTTGTGCCTAAAAGCCTCTCCAACACGGCTCTATTAAAGTATTATGGGTGTCTTTTATTTTTTAAGTGCTTACAGATGTATCCTGCCAAAGCTCCTTTTCAGGTTCTTAAGCAAAGCCAAAAGTCAGTGTTTATTTTCACATTCGCACACAGACAGAAAAACAGTCGAGCTGTTAATATAGTCTCCACATCTTGTCCCCACAGTGAAAGATGCCCATCTACTCATGATGTGTATGTATAGGGGGGGGGGTTAACCTGTGTCCCCGCCCACTTTAATCCTTTCCTCCATCAAAAAGTGGTCATTGGGTGAGAAACCACGCAACACATGTTCTGTACTGCTTTCTGACTACAAAGCTAAAAAAGCAAAGTCCCGCAGCAACTGAGACAACACGTAGCCTTGCCTGTCAATACTGTCTCCCCCTACGCCCCCCCCCAATCATAGTCCTGGCTAAAGCCCTCACACGAGTCTGGCTTTGTGGCCCCCTGTTCCTGTGAGCCGGGGAAACTTCAAAGTGAGACGGAAATCAAGAGCACAGACAGCCTTCTGTGAATTCTGTGCCCGTTCAAGCTGCTTTACAGAGTAACCCAACACCTGTGGGGAGGCTCGGAGAGAGTTGAGGTGTGTGTGTGAATGAGAGATGAACAGCAAGAAAAAAAAGGTGTTGGTGAGACTGCACGCTGAATAGATCCGATGTTGCATTGGTGCTTTATGATTCTGCAAAGACGCTTTTGTCCACTAGCAATAAAACCCTTTGCTGAAAAATAAAAAATTAAACACGTTTGCTAGCGTGAATGCGACACAAACAGTCAAACACTCGGGAATATCACAGAAGATGACCTTGTCTTGTCTTACAATGCAGAGTGAAAGTGAGAAGAAGAGCAGCGCAAGATGTCAATCAGGTCCGGCACACAAAGACCACTCATCACCCACTAGAGAAACAACACGCAAGTTCAAAACAGGAGGCCCAGTGATTAATAATAACTTCATTAGGCCCAAGCTGCTGTAGCCTGTCCTTCAGAGCACTTGAGGGAGGTCTTCTCATATGGCTTCCTGCATCAGATGAGTGCTATCTATTGATTATATTGTACTGGGCCTTTTTAATGGTGAAAAAAGTGGGCTATTTACAGCCTGGCTAAGTCTGCTCTTCCTGCTAATCTAATCCCCAAGCTACTCATGTGGTCATTCCTTCCAAGAAAGCTGAGAGCTCTGTGTAACTTTATACCTGCCTGCCCCTAAGGAGAGAGAGAGAGAGCGCAAAAAGAGAACATGAAGGGAGAGGGAGGAAGAGGGTGAGTGGTGTGGGGGTGGGAAGCAGAAAGAGGAGGAGGGAGGGGATATGAAGTGAAATCACCTTTGGGTATCATCACAAACCCTCTTCTCTTAAACCAACCCCGTCTGCCCTCTGCTCACCCTTAACACCCGAGGTTAGTTCAGTTCTGCTCCATTAACTCAGCGGCTGTATCCGCATCTTCCTGTGCCGCCTACATGTACATACACATGATCGGCCATAGATGTTCGTGAAGCTGAAAGACAAACTCTACGCTCATGACTGTACTTGACGATGCTGAAACATTAAGAGTGGACTGACGACACCCAAGACATGCAACAACATGAAATGCATTTAAAAAAAAAAAAAAAAAAGTACAGCACACTCGTCTACAAAAACAGGCGGGCCCTTTACACTGCCTTCAATCATAAAACCAGATACAACACACACACTACCCTCTGACACAGACGCTGCAAACCCCTCTGACGCTACTGTTTCACTGCGTGCACTCACACTCTCCTCGCACCCCCCCTCTCCCTTTCTCTCTGAGGACTGGACTGCCTTTTGTTCGCAGGGCCCTGAAACCCAAGCCGTTTCGGCCGGTAACATCTTTCACTCTCCGGGCCCCACTGGAGCATTAGCTGCAACTCGATCTGGGTCTTTTCAAAGCCTCGTATTATTGGGTAAATATGGGTCACTTTGGACTGGCCCATTATGTCGCTTGGGGAGGGGGGGGGAGCGGGAAAAGACGAGCGCATGTGATGAGGACAATTGAGTGACACGCTATGACACAGTATGATAGCGTGCATGTCAGACTGCTACTACCACAAGGGAATATGACGGGTTTTCCATTAGTAAACACACTCAAAGGAGTGATATAGTATGCAGTGTTGAAAAAAGTACCCAAACGTTGTACATGAGTAAAAGTAAAGATATTGTGCAAAAATGTTACTTTGGTAAAAGTGAAAGTCATTCATACAAATAGTACTTAAATAGCAAAAGTAATTTTCTAGCAATAAATGTACTCCAGTATCAGTACCAGTTGAAGTATATTATACATATATTTACGTGTTAAAACTCTCATGAGTCTGCAGTTTGGCTTCATATTATCATCTCCATTTATCAGCTAGAATTTCACCTATATCGATAAATAGCCGATAATATGAATGTCCCAATAGAATGGTAATTTATCTGCCTGATATTTATCCTGCATCTCTAGTATAAATTGCTTTAATATACATTTGGAATCAAGGGCAGCCTCCTTTGGAATATCTTCATATTCTCAAAAGCATAATGGAGGTTTAAAGTGCCTGCATTATTTTTCAACCTCTGTGCATACCATCTGCTATTCCCCATTTCTTTCAAAAAGCCATGTGCAGTTGGATCAAAACTGTTCACAGCTAACAGCATTTTTCCACTTGGGTCTGGAACTCTGAATACCTGGGCAATGTCTCCTGTTAATGCTAATAACGGTCAGACTTTTTCCTGACGGGACCCTGAAAGTATTCCCCCACTCCGGCTGCCTGGAAAACACCGCACGGCCCCATCTCTAATTCAAAGTGAAAAGATAAGTGGCGAAATGTTCCGGCGGGTTCTGCGTGATTTCCAGCTGAGAATGTGCGGCTCCACTTTGTGTTTGGATCGAGAGATGCTGCTGCTGTGGAGAGGAGGGTGTTTGGGTTCTTCAGGGGAAATAGCAGCGAGTTTGGGGACTCCGGAGGGAAACTAGCAGATATCAGACAGAGTTGGAGGCTGTGTTGGGCCTCTTGTCTAGACTCCATGTGTTTACTGGAATTGGATTAAGAAGAGCTGTAGAAGCCCGGGCTTGATGGAAAAGAAAAAGAGGTCTGTATTACTACAATGGCTATTTCAGCACTTAATCAACATACAAACCACAGAGCAGAAGCACGGGACAATGGGGGAATCTGAATCAGTCTTGAACAACGCTCACTGTAGAGTTAACCATATGTGGTTTGGCAGCTTTTACACATGAAGACTTGACATTCCTGTTTACCATACAGCAAGTTCAAAGAAGCTAAACTGACTCCTTCAATGGAACAGAAAACATGAGGCAGTATCTGAATCAATGAGGTTTTTCAGAGAGAATCCATAAAGTCTGGCTGCTCTTACATTTTTCCTTCAAAGCACTGACCTGAGACCAGGCCTCAGCTTGGCACCTGTCCGCTTTCACAGCACCCTCGCTGATCCAGGGTCAGCGTTTGTTTTTACTCCCCCAAGGATGAGAGGCTTTTTAGATTCAGCTTGTCATCAGCATGATTCATGATCCAAACAGGGTACTATAACTTCCAGGCATTTGGGGAGATAAAGTCTGTATTCAGTTAGATTAACACTGGAGGGAAAAATGACATCTACAAAGATCAATCAATAAAACCTAGACTACCTGAGACCACTCCAAGGACACAAGCCTCATTAGCTATGTTTATTAAAGCGAAGGGGCTTAGACTGGCGCGTTGAGTGCACCAAGAGGGCAGCTGACAAGCACAGGGCAGGCTATATCTGAACAGAGGCTGCCCCATATTTCTGAAAGGCCAGTCATGAGGCTGCTGGATGGCAGTGTGAATGTCCGGAAGTCTTCCTTTAGCGCTCCAGTCCGGCAGCGGTTGAGGATTTCTGGCCTGGAAACGATGGGGGCTGCAGGAGGGGTGGTGCAGAGCCACACACCTGCCAGATGATTTGTCATTATAGAAGGGTCAGCACTCAGCTGTCACCCCCTAATCACCCATCCTACCCCTCAAGTCAACCCCCCTTCACCCCCCAAACTCCACTCCAGCCCTCCAAAAACACCCCCTGCATTCCTGAGGCATCTCCGGTTTCACTCGCAACACTGCTACCCCATCTGCCCCTCCTTCCTACACTCTACCCTGAGAGAAAATGTACCCCTGTGAGAGACACAGCACACTGAGTGCATTGTGTGGATGTGCGATGTGTGCTTATGCCCCCTATGTGTGTGTCCACACAATTCACATGTGTGTGAATACGTGTTTATCTAAGGGCAGTGCTGTTTGTATCGATACATACGGCGGACCGATGGAGACGAATTTTACCAGCGGAGAACGTGTGAACTGGTCCGGGCTGCGGTCCAGAAACAAAGCCCCCGCAGACAAGCCAAACACAGAGGGCTCTCACAGGTATACTATATCTGTCAACAGCGGTCTTTCATCGCCGTGGGTCAGAGGTCACACTCTTTTCCATCGAATGCAGCTTCCTCTGGGACGTGCGAGTGTTTGAGACAGATCTTCAGCCATTAGCTGGCCCACTGTCCACCAGATTATCTCAAGTTGTACTCTGTGAGTGTGTCCGAGGGGGGCTCAGTGCGGTTACATCATATCCTCACGAGCCTACAGACCCCTTATCCATTATCGTGTGTCTTATCATCACCACCGACAGGCTCTCCATCCCAAAAGAGAGGAGGAGACGGGAGGTGGGTATCGCTAACACTTAGTTAAGGAGAGAACATGTTTAGAGTGTTAACAGAAGCTTTGGGTGACACTTGACATTAACGCTTATAGAAATACATTCTAACGTGGAGTGACTGACAATCTGTAAGTTGTCCTCAAGAAGGCAGCTCGTTGGTATCAGTGATAATGACTAAGAGGTACACTTGTTTTGTGTCAATGAAAGACAGCATTACGGAGGGGGCTACGATAAAGACCTATTATGCTAGTTGCGCCCAAATTCACTTCCTGGTCCAAGCGTCACCTGTCACTACATATCCAGGGCTCTCTCACGTCTTTGCCCTGCACCTCCTCTGTCTAACCTGTTGGGGGCAGTAGAGGCTGACTGACTGGCTGGAGCCACTGGCTTCACACCTATCCACAGCAGCCGTGGGGCTTGGAGCGGCATCACACACACACCACTAGCCACTTGATACAGAGAGCATCTTTCTTTCGTCTCCTGAGCTGCTACTTGATAACTCTGCCCCCCTGGAGAGCTTGGAGGAAGGAGGGGAGGGGGGAGGCAAACCAGACTGGAGAGGGAGGATAATGGCATGACATCAGTGTCATCGTTAACCAAATGGGGCCGTAAACAATGGGAGGACATATGCTGTTCAGTGAATAGCTGCTAGCATGAGGCACACCCAAAGGAGCCTTGATAGTTAGATTTTCTTTCTGGGAATAGAGCACCGATGCAGAGAGAAAGAATAGAGTTTTCCCGGGAGGGTCAGGGGGGGTTGCCTCCACAGGTATCAGTTACCGAAGCACCTCAAGCACTGAGGAGAGTCAAAGAGGATTTCAATTAGGGAGAAAGATGGGAAAGGAGCACAACAAAAAGGCAGGGAAAGGAACTGCAGGGGGAGGGTGAAAAATTCATACATCATAGTGGAGAAGTACCTCCTACCATGAGGTGCGCGTAGCAATTCCCCACAGCCAAGCCCCTCATGACGGGAGTTTGTTTTCTTTCTCCAGCTCTTAAGAGGGGAAAATGAGCCAGCTAATCCCCCTGTACATTGTCGGGCCCTTTGCCCCAGGGGTGAAGAGCAGGTGAGAGGCGCCGAGTTCAGCGCTTTTGGTGTTTGTATGAAAAACATACACAAAATGAGTGTACACATACTTGTGAGCACAATCACACTTAGAATCAAAGCATGCAGCTCTACACGTCTGCTTTGCAAACCTCTAAACAGACCAGTGTGTGTTGAAATAGTCAGGAGGCATCACCTCAGCCACTGCTGGGTGTCGACCGCGTCGCCTCTAGTCTGTGACACAAATAAACCTGGAGGCGAAAGACACGCTGTTACCCTCGGAGTTCCCTGCCCGCTGGTGTCTCCTTCACTGGCAACGGCCTGGTTTGGCCTGGCCTCGGTTTATCTCGGGAGGAGACTGCTGGTCTGTCTGGCACAGGGCCCATGCAGGGGGAAACAATAACACTAAAAGCGGACCTCTTTCAGATGACCAGAATACACACAAGACAAATGCTTCTCCCGCTCTGTCATTCTGTAATGCTCTCTTCTGTTTCCGCCCGCTCTTTGGGTCAGAAATGACTCACCCACAAGTAAAAAGCCTCCACTCGACTACAGCTCGTGCTTATTTTGACTCATACTTCAAGAGAAGATCAATATTTGCACAGATCTATGGGAGGGAAAACAATAGTGATCTGGCCTCCACCAGCTCTGTCTGTTAATGGTCTGTTTACTGAGACAGACGGGATAATGGCCTGGGTGGAGGCTGGCGGAGAATCACATGGTGGCCACACTCCACTCTGTTTCTGATCTAGTTAGTAACGAGAAGAGTAAGCTCCTGCAGTACAAGGAGCTGAGTACCGAAGCAAGGTGGAGGCTATATCCTGTGAATAAAGATGGTGCATCCAGTTGACACAGACAGGTTTGCAAGTCAAATAGCTGGACTGGAACCTCCACACTTTAATAATGGCTGCACTCTCTTTTGGCTATGCAAATTTTAAATCTGTGAGCCCCACAGCCGCAGTGAAGCTTTTAGATCCAAGCTATGGAAACACTTAAATGGTCAGAGAAGCACTACGCGCAACTCTATAGTTACTGGCTATGCTGGATCTAGTAACACAGGACACTGGCACATGCATTGAGAGTGTAAGTGTGGAAGAATGGAGGATATCAGATATCTGAGAAACCAGGTTCAGCTTTAGGTTTTGGTTATGGTGGCAACCCCAAAGTATTTGAGGGAAAGCCCTTCTGTTACACAAGAGCCAAATAAACCATTTTCTCATAAATGGTACTATTTAGCAACGTCACGGAGCATTTTAATTAGCTGAATGAGAGACAAATATGTGCCTTGAGACATTATCTAATAGTAGTAAAAGTAGATCAAAGACTACTGCTCTTGAGGGAGTTCATCTGAGGTCATGCTAACCGGCGCCTCAGTCTCCAGCTCATAACTTCAAGCATCAAAGCTGTGGTGGTGTGTGTGAGAGAGTGCGTGACTATTTGAGGCCAAGAATACGAGACCCGTCTCTCCACGGTGCCATCACTCTGCTCCTGTCAGTCTCAGCACTCTGACGTCCCGGTGCTGCACCTCATGTCCCCCGCGGTCAGTGACCTCTGAACCCTCCCCCCGGCCCTTCCAGGCCCGTCAGGCCCATCAGATGGATCTGCGCCCTGCAGGGATCACAGAACCTGGGATAACTGGAAAAGCTATTCATGGCCGTTTTGCTGGAGATTCCCCTGGAGCGGCTGTTCTCTGCATATTGAGTGAAAAAGAAGAATATCACGGCTGACTTGCACTTTCATCACAGAGCGAGAGGGGAAAGCAGGGGAAGGAAAGAATGATTTGTATGCAATTTAAACCTCATATACTCTAATTTAGTGATGGCAGAAATGGATTCAAGAGTACTCTATGGACCATGTTTAGTGGTCCTACTAACTCCTGGAGCCAAATCCAGGGTCAGTGGTAGTGCTCTTGGCCAGCCAGGCCAGGGCTGGAAAGATGGAGAGCTCAGACCTGGAGTCAGGCCAACCAGGCAGGGAGAGGCTAGCAAAGCTGGCTGCCAGGAACTGAGGGTGCTGTGATGGCACCACTGACTATTCTAGATATCTCCCTCCCACCAAAGCACTTAACATGCAGTATAAGCCAACACACAAACAAACAAACAGATACACATTCCATTCATATAAACACGCAGACGCCAAGGGATGCTCGCAAAGCTGAAGAACAACGGCAGCAGGAGAGCATCACTCAAAGACCCATTAACCCCTGGCTCCCAACCAGAACAGTGAGCAGGCGTCCTTTAAGTACACGTAGCTAGTATGATTGTGTGTCTGTGTGTGATTTATGTACTACTTCTGTGAGACTATGTGTATATACATATGTCCATAAAAACAGTAACTTTACATGAATACTTTGGGGCGGTATCCAGGGTATGAATACAAGTGGGTGTGCTTTGTGTTTTGAAGGTCACAGTTAACTACTCATCAGTATTTAACCCTTTAAGTAGTTACTAGTTGTCTGTTTGGTGAGAGAAAGTGCACTGAGGTCTACTTCCTCCTGCAGAGAAGTGCATCCCCAGGAGACGAGCTCCAGACTAAACACTCTGCACATTCAGCTGCTCCCCTTCACCCCGCCGACAAAAGACGATGCTTGACAAGCACTCCCAGCAGAAAACCTCACTTTTTCCACCAATTATAGAAAGCAATGCAGAGTGGGGGAGGAGGCAAAACTTCATAATATTATACACACTGGCATTTGGCGCAGGGCATTGAGCAACCCCTGTCAGAGAGAGATGGGCTAATTTTGGGGCAACCGGTGCCAACACAAACAACTGTTCTGGCTAGCTTTCATTGTCAGCACTTGAGGTTTTAGTTGAATTTTTCGACGCTCCGCAGCCAATTTCTCTTTCCCCTATTTTTCCCCCCGTATGATTTGTCCTTGTCCAACATCCCAGTCAGTCTTTCATCGCCTACGCAGCCAGAGCTTAAAAAGAATTCTTGTAGAAAACAAATTCAAACCCAGATGCTCATCTTAACACACAAACAAAAACAAAAATAGAACATATAGTTGTCTTTTAGGTCTTCAGCGTGTGCTTAAACACAGACCCGTTTTACTATAATGCATGACTTCTTCATTGGTGCTGTAAGTTTATATGTATGCAAGTGCTTCCATTCAGGTTATGTCCATCAGCAGGCACAGGGACAGCGTCAGGAGGCAGGAGTTAAAACAGCTACTGCTTCGGTCTCTCTCTGCTGGGATTCATATCGCAGCCATGTCAACGTAAACATCATATGTTTCTGTTTGTGCCTCCAAAGCAGTATTTACTTCTACTTTGATTTTGTTTATTAAAGGCTTTTACTGTTCAACATAAAAGCAAGGAGCCATGGCAGGACATTTGGAGCACAGGCTGTAATGTTACATTTATAGTCAAACTCATAATTCTTACGGCTCACGCATGGTTCTGGGTATGTGCCAGTCAACGAGATGGACAGCTCTATACTGCTATTATAGAAACTTCACACAGTCGGGGTCTTATCCTCTGTGGCAAATCATACACACCTATGCACATCAGGGGAGGAGCATTCAGTTATGCATGTGTGTGTGTGAAGGGGACGATAGATGTTGAGGTGGAAGCTGAATGGGCACTTTTGGAGGCCCCTGTTGCCTGAACATGCAGCCTTTACTCTGCTCCAGTATTGAGGCAGCTGTCTTTAATATAAGCGCTCAGCTCAGCCCATATTTATTCAGGTACAGCTGACAGAGAGGCAGAGACAGTGAAAGAGGCGTGGCCCTTCTTTTTCCTGGCAGCCGTGCAGCACTCCTGCGGTTTTTTGGGGGGCAAAGGGACAAGGAGAAAAAGACAGAGACAGAGGGAGAAGGAGAGCAGCAAACAAGGAAAAGACTGAGTTGAAATAAAAAAGCACGGCTCCAGTTAGTCCTGTGTTGACTGGACATCCTGTGCAAGAGACCGGCCCCCGGGGGCCACCAGGGAGGGGGTGTGTGAGCTCAACTCTCCAGTCTCACTTGATGGCTGTGTCCAAGACAAATCACCAATGGTGCTGCTGTCACCGTGGGCCTTGACCAAGACAAACAGCCCTGTTTTAAAATAAGTACCTGCCCCCTCGCAGCCCCTTTCACCTTATCCACACTCAGCCACATCCATATCTCCTCACACGTTCAGCCATATTCCCTTCACAGGTCATAGACCCAGGGCTGTAAGTCCAGTGTCTACACCTGGGGACTCACTTTTCACCCTCTCAACGCTGTCTGCATTCTCTCCCCACTGCACACACACTTGTGAATATTTACCACATCACACACGTCCCATTGTGGCCAAAATGCTAGGACTGCAATAACGAGGGTGAGCGTGAGTGTGTATGACAAAAAAATGTACAGCAGGTTTAAGGGACACCGTCTGTATGCATGCGTGTGTGTATCTGAGCCTGCATGCATGCACAAAACCTCAAACTTAAGCTGAATCACAAACTGCCAACTGCGCAGAAGTGTCAGCACTATTCCTTGCTTTTACTTAACAGCACATTGCATCTCGGGAGTTGTGGTTTGTCTGAGGGGGCCTGTCTGTGTCGCTGCCTGCGGCCTGCACCAGTGGGACTGGTGTTCCTCACTGAACTGAACCTCATTTATCTCTGTGGCAGAGCCCTTCCTCTCCAGCATAGGTCCTCCTGGACCCCTGAACTGCTGACACCGGGCCCCCCTCTCCCCTACTCTTCCTCCCTCCTCTGAGCTCCAGCATGCGGCAAAAATTGTGAGATGTGTTTCATCTGCATATTGATCAGCCTGGCCAAAAGAAGTAGGACCTCAGCACTTCACTGAATACATAATGTAAATAAGTACCAGTTATTCTGCTTAAACTCTCCCACAATCATTTAAGGAGAATGTTTCACCTTAAGTAGGTGATTTTCCAGGTAATTAGGGGAAAGTGACTGTGCAACAAAACTCAATAGCAACTTTTGTCTGAAGAATAAAGAAAGAATAAACTAGAAATCCCTTGTCCTAAACATGCTGACATTATGTCCAAACACATCTCAACCAAATGAAGGTTATTGTGAGGCTGAGGCAGTGCTGAAAGTCAATGAGCTCGCCCAAAAAGAATATGACCCCGTTTTGCTCCTGTCACCCAATAAAAGCGGGCCGTTCTCAGTGTGTGGGCAGGCTTTAGTGCCAGCCAGTTGCAGTGCAGATGGCTGGGCGCTGGGCTGTCTGATGGATCGCTTACATTCAGCGAGGACTGGGCCAATGGCGTCGTGGATTGATTGGCCCAAAGGGGCCGTCGGGGAAAGCACTTCCTGTGTGTGTTAATGGACGCTCCTGCAGAGGCACTGTGGCGGCCTGTGGCAGGGTGATGGTTGTTACTCCCTCTGCCTCTCCCAGCCTTCCTCCTCCTCCTCATTTGCTTTCTCTCTCCCAGTTAATCAGAGGAGAGTCAAGTGAGACGAGCCAGGCTTCCCAAGCAGACAGACTTTCCAGCAGTTTTCTAACCCTACATCAAAACCTTTACAAAACACCACTTTAGCTTTGTGTCGAATTACAAAACTCCATGATTAAAGGTAATCACACTTTCCACTTTATTTTACCCGTCCCAATGTTTCCTATACTTCCCCAGAAAGGAACTGTAAATAGATTGGAAGGTCCTTGGAAAGACTTTTAGATTTGGTATTCGGTTGGTTTATTTTTAAATGAATAAATTCTGATGAACTAATATCAGTAGTGGAAGAAATGTTCAGATCCCTTCCCTAAATAAGACTATTAATTACACACTTCAAAAAAACTCCACTACAAGTAAAAGTCCTGTAATCAAAAACTTACTTGAAAGTATGTAGTAAAAGTATATAGGCGTAACCAGCTAAATGTACTTTAAGTTTCAACAGTAAGATGACACATAATGCAAGAAAAATGTCCCCGTCAGTGTTTTACTGTTATATCTGATGTTTAAGGTTTAATATTACGGCTACATTAATGTGTATAATGCACTTTACTTTTGTAGATGTTTAAGGTCAAGCTTTTTTTAACTGCTTTACATACTGTTGGGTAGTTTTATCATCACTGTCCTGTGAGAACCACATAAATCTAAAAATAAATCTTTTCATGAACTCGGAAAAACAGCCTGTTAAATATCTGCCTCTGTGATATAGTTATGTGTAAAGTTGTAAAAAACTGGAAGTACCTCAAAAACTTGCACTTAAAGGCAGTACAGAGGATTTTCCAAATCGCCGACGGTTAAAATAATTTTCAAATGATACAAGAGCTTGAGACCGCCTCCTCGCCCACCCACCCTCATAGGAAACGCCTAGGTAAACGTATAGTCGATACCGGAGGCTTTTGCGGTCTCATCCAACCACTTTGAGGAAGTGGCGTGGATGTGATCTGCTCGTCGTAACTGAAACAACGTTTGGATCAATATTAGCCTATGCCTCAGGAAACATGTAATATTAGCGGCTGTTTTTTATTGTTTGTTATCGTTTCTACGTGTAGCCTAATGGAACAGAAACCACCTCACAAATCGGAAAACAGTCGGCAAGGGATATGATTAGTCAACAGAGCAAGCTAGTCCAAACGCATCAGAAACTACAACAACTGTTATGGAGAACCCACATCATTTTAAAAGTAAAAATATCATAGCCTTACTTTACTTTACTTTCTCTTGCTTTGTTCAAGTTTTCCAAGTCTTCTTTTTTCGGCAACTTCAAAAACACTTTTCCTTTTGCGGTCTCCGGGCTGTTTTGCGCTGCCATCATCAAAATTGGTGTGGAGAAAGCTTTTACAATTGAGTTTAAATACCAGTAAGCTGTTCCTTGACATCACTGGTTGACTACTGACAGCTACGCGCAGGATGTCCACAGCTGCGCATCATCAGGGTTGAGTAAATTACGTACGTTACAAACGTAGCTCACTTGC
>OMLP01002333.1:0-11592 GCA_900302685.1 Spondyliosoma cantharus
CATTTTTTTTTTTTTTGTAGCTTGCCAGCAGAGCGAGCAAGAAAAAAAAAACAGACTTTTTCTCGCTCGGCGGATCGTTTATTTATCGCACCACCCTCCCCACACACGATTTAACGTCACGTAGTTTAAATGTTAAATATCAGGAGAATTACGGTTTCCTCTCGGGGAAAATAATGAAAAAAGGGGAGGAAGATAAAGAGAGGAGGGGGAGAAAAAAAAAGGCGATAGCTTAGACACGTTTAGCCTCGCAGGAGTCTTGAGTAACGCTACCTTTGGATTGATAATATACGATGTTCCACTTTAAATCGAGCCTCTGCAGGGTTTTTTTTATGCAAAGACATGATAGATTTAACAAACAGCCAATTAAAGTCTAAAATGTTCCAAATCACTTTCAAGTGTAACCAACTGTTTCAAGGAGGAATGGAAGTAAAGGTGGGCTGGTGTTAAACGCCTCGCAAATGAGGTTAAATATTCATCTTATTTAATTACCACTCCTCCAGTTTATGCCGGTTATAGCGTATTTATGACTTAATAACACTCCACCGCTGCCGTTAGAGCTATAAGTTCCGATATTATGAGTGTTGGAGGCAAATGATATCAATCCGTCACTGAAGGCACCTTAAGAGGCGGGTCAATTGAGTGAAGTGACAGATCATACAGCCAGTGCCGTGCCTCTTAGAGTGAGCTCATACATAAAGATTGACATGTGCTTTATCAAACCAGAAATCGGATCTTGTCTTTACAGCCAATATTGAAGTTGCTAGGGAGGGCACATTAGTGTAGGTAAGGTTTAATGAGACTCCATTGGATTGTAATCAGCGTCATGTCGGATTCATGTAAACTACAACATTGTAACAAAATGGCGACTGTTTAGGTGACATCAGTAATGCTGGCAACACTGTCATTTATCAGCCCCCAACTCGGCGGAGCACAACTCTAGGTTTGTTACGCGCTTGTTACCGGTTTCTGCCGTCGTGAAAGGACTCGGTGGATGTTTGCGGACGTGCCTCGGCAGCTGTCAGGAAGTGAGCATTGATTATACGTCCGTCATTAACGCTCGCGCTGATCAGTTTTGTCGCTGCGGACGTCGAGCTGTCAAAAGTCGCGTGCGGACAACTAACGGTTAAACTTTACGTATGATCTCCTTTTTGTCTTTTTTAGCCACTTCGTGTGTTTCAGACTGTGAGACGTCGCGGTGACATTTTGGGAATTACGTGCTGTAGAAATAACTTGTAAGGGTGGGTTGTTTTTTGTTTTTTTCTCTCTCTCTCTCTTCCTTCACGTCGACAAGGAGTCTGAAAGCGAAAATATGTATCAGTCGACGTGACTATTTATACTTTTCCCAGAGCTCCGTAGAAGTTTCTAGCTAACGCTAGCTACCTGACGTTGTGTGAAAACTTACTACTTTACAAAATAGTCCCTTTTTTGAAAGGGACATATGGTTTGATATGCGGATTGTGGTGTCAGGCTGTGGATTAAGTCACTCGAATTTCTTTAGCGACTATGACAGCTCCTGCATCTGTTTATGTCCATCTGTTTAACACATCCTAAAAGTCCTGCATTCCTTTAGCTTAGCCTCTGCATCCAACATGCTATACGCTAGTTTATAGAATATGAATTACAGGAAGTGTTTGACCATTTTTTGTCTGCTCTTTTCCCTTTTAGATTTGATCTGGGATTAAAGTAAATAAAGCTCCAGGTCAGCTGGTGACTACCCTTGTGGAATTTACTCGTGCCAACTTTTCCTGAAGTTCAGTGTCAGAGACCCAGGATTGAGAAGAAATATGCGGATGCTGTAGTGGAACATAACTTTTTGACCTTACCGAGGATGTGGATGTACCCAGTGTTCAGCAGCAGAAAGGGGGAATCTGTATGGATCACATTTTTGTGAGTCTAATTGTTCAACCATGGTAAAACTTGCAAACCCTCTGTACACGGAGTGGATTCTTGAAGCAATACAGAAAATCAAAAGGCAAAAGCAGAGGCCCTCAGAGGAGAGAATCTGTCATGCGGTGGCCACATCGCATGGACTGGACAAGAAGACCGTCCTTGAGCAGTTGGAATTAAGTGTTCATGATGGCTCTATTCTCAAGGTTACAAATAAGGGGAGCGCCTCCTACAAGGACCCAGGAAATCCCGGGAGAGTTGGATCAATCCCGCCTGCAAACATATCTGTGCCATCAAAGGAATCTATATGGAATTCAAGCGATCTGCGCCATATTGATTGGAATAAAATACTTAAGAGGGCCATCGAGGGCCTGGATGATACCCATGGCTCCTCGCTAAAGAACATTGAGAGGTATCTGAGGAACCAGGATGACCTCTCAAACATTGTTGACAACACTGCTTTCCGGCAGAGGTTGCGACTGGCGGCCAAGCGGTCAGTCAACAATGGCAGGTTGTTAAAAAATGGACCGCGGTATAAGATCACCCATGGCAGTGCAGAGGGAAGGGGCCCCAGGTTTCCAAGCGCTTCCCCCTTGGTCTTGTCATCAGTGACACTCCTCCCTCATGAGCGAGACCAGGTACACACACCTTGGCCGCCTCATCCTCACTCTTCTCCCCTCATGTTACCCTGGACTTTGGTCTATATGGTGCTTTTACCCTTAAGAGTCATCCAGATCACCACAATAGTAAAATTCCTGCCAAAAATATTCTTATTGATGTTAAATATTAATGTTACGGATTACTTCTTATCCAGCTCCAACATATAGCAAAGCTTTCTTTGCGAGAACTAATGATATTTTATGAACCTTTCCATGATATAATCTCTAAGGAGTTTCCAGAAAGTTAAGGGCTCCACTGAGTGGAATTAGCTTGATAGGAATTTTACAATTGTGGTCTTAATCTTTGCAACTCCATCTTGCCAGGTCAGACACAACGCCATCTAGAGTGTGTCCTTTTGGGGGCTGTGTTGCTTTTGGTCTCCATAATAAGAGAGCTTGGATAATCAGAAAGTCATGCTGACAGTGTGTGGTAGGCAGTCTGCTGTAGACTTCCCACAGGTTATGTAACTCTAGCCTAATGACCTTAGGGGATGTGGCTGGCTGTCTTGTGAGTTAGCAAAGAATTAGTGAACAGATTTGGGATGTTTTGTTGGAAATTTGAGCGTAAACTAGTCTTGACAAATTGTGCCGCTGAAATATGTGTGGTTGGACAGAATATTCTCAGACTGCATGCAGCTATTATGACCTTTGTGCTAACTGAGATGCCCCAGAGAGGAAATAAAACCATATAAACAAACTTCCAGGTTGCATTGTTTCTGCTGCTTTTGGCACCTCGGGCGGTGTTGAGTTTGCAGAGATTGTGTCTCTATTACTGGTGCTTAGCTATAACACAATTTGCCGACAGATGTCTTTAAAATGACAGCATTTTTGTATTTGCATTGCAATTTTGAGACACTGTTAGATGCGGGAGGCTGTTTCATGGAAAATAGTTCTCATTTGTGCAGTGTACAGTCATCTCGATAGTTTGTTGTGAAGGCTCCTTGCAGATGGTGTGTTGAGGCTTTATCAAGATGAAGTGCGGTCTAATAGTTTATGCAAAAGTCGTGCAGCCGAAGTGGCTAGCAAGCATCAGGCTATAGAGATGTCACCCTGCTCCCCACCAGTTTCACAGTGAATAATCAGGAAGCGACACCTTGAAACTGCAGCCACAACTGTGACTGTGTCTGTGGTCAGGCCAAAAGTGAAACTGAGAACTGTTTAGAGACACAGTGTCCTACGATGGTTCTCATAGCTGAGGAAGGCCTGCTGTTTTCCATTTGGAACATTTCAACCTATTGCTCCGGGCCTGATGACATCACCTAGCCCAGTCCAGGTTTACCGTTCACTTCAAAGGATGAGACAGCTCTGCCTGTTCAGTTGTTGAAGAACGAGTGTGTGTGTGTGTGTGTGTGTTGAGAATAAGAGATACTTTGAGGTAAAAAAGAGCAGTCTTGGTTTAGAGTTTATTAGATTCTGAAGAGACTCTGGCAGGAACAAAGGCAAGGAATGAGAGTTTTTTTTTTCCTCCTGCTGCGTTATGCAACCACTTGAGCTCTCTCTCTCTCTCTCTACCAGCAGTTTTCTAATAGGACCCCACCCCCTCACTCAGGACAGCCTGCTCTTTTGAAGCAGCATAATTTCCTGTAATGTACTTAATTTAGAATCCCCGAGTAAATCATCAGCATCTCTTCAGCTGTGTTTGTTTCTCCATTTTTTGCAGTTGCAAATTGCTTTTGGTTTAAAATCACCAGGCCTTAGAATATTCCTGATGGAAATTAATTCTCCAGTTCCTGGATTAGACTTCATAGCTCAGTCTGTGGAGACTATGTTATGAAGTGAAGACTTCAGCGCTGAGCATTTCATCAGCAGTATGCACAGGCTGAACATTAGCACTGATGTCTTATTAATCTCAAGCTTTTTACATTCGTTTTCTTGCTTGTAACTATAATTCTGTCACAGAAATCATATTTGCACTGTTTGTTAGAGCCAAATCAGTGCTCTAAGGCCTTTGAGGAAATTGTTTACTCAGTGATTTCAGTTAGCCTCTGCAGGCAATATAATAGGAATGACACAGATGCACTTTTTGTACATGTAACTCTTGAAGAGATCACAACACTGAGGCCTTGTTATCCAATGCCTCTGGCTGCATCTTTCAGCGGTGATAATAACACAGACTGGCTTGTGATAGAGGACAGAAAGCCAACGTTTTTCCATTTATTTATACTCGGAGGAAGTGGGATTTAAACTTTGATGAGCTCTAAACTGACAGACTGTGTGCAGTCCAGTTAACAAAACATTGGGGTTACATGTAGGGCTGCAACTAAAGATTGTTTTCATTATTGATTCACTTAGGCTGTATAATGTCTGACTGCTTACTACAAGTTCTAACAACCAAAGGTCCCATCTTTGATTTGTTTTGTTTTTTGTCCAATCAACAGTCTAAAACCCAAAGATATTCCAATTTTACAGCAATATGAAAACAAGCTGAAACCATAGAATGTTTGGCATTTGAGCTTAGCTTAAAGGATCTAAATGATATAGTTATATCTAGTTAATTACACATAAGCTGATGCTTATTTCACTGTTGACAAACAATAAATGCTTTACAAACCATTCATGAAACAATGGTTTATTGTAAAGTTGCAACCGGTATCTATAATAATTTGTTAATGGTAAATGAGTACTGTGTAGTTCATCTATAAACTTTATTTGGGTGGCTGTGACTGATGTTTATAAACCCTTACAATTGCTGGGCTCCAGGGTGCAACAATTTTGGTTGCACATGAGCCCACAAATCTGTCAGAAGACAGACAAAACAAAACATTTTCATTGGTGGTTCTAATTAAGACAAAAAGCCTGTAGCCTGTAGAAATATTTTTGAACAAACATAAACTTGGAATTAAGACAGTTGCATTTGAACTAATATATTCCTAGAAAACATATTTTCTTCATTTACATGATGTAATAGGAATTTGACTTAAATTTACTATTCGGTGAACCTAAATAAAAGTTTAGGTGCACCAAAAATAACTATTCACCTAAGTTGAATTAACTATAAATGTAACCATTTAATAATGATAGTTATTATAAAGTCTTACTGAATACGACCAGGCCTGTTCAACAAGATTGTACTAATTACAGTTAGAGAATGTGTTAATTTTTCTTCCATAACAATAGACCATGCGAAAATCACTGATTACCTCTGAGCCGCAGTGTTATATCCTACAGGTGCAGCCCCCTCACACACAAGCAGTTCAGCGTTTTTTTTTATGTCCATAATCGCAGCTCTGTGAGCAGCAGTCAGCTCCTAATGCCAGTGCCTGCTTGCAAATATTGACCTGGCAGGTTGGAAAATAGAGTAATCATTGATGTGGCAGTAAACTGCTTCCCCTCACCGTAACAACTAATTGATACAACAGCCAGGAACAATGACCAAAATCCCTGCTGCATCCTTGCTGAATTTCCCTCCTGGGGTTCAGCTCAATCCTGTGGCAGGCCGGTTGAAAGGATGCTGCTGTCTTATGTTTTTTGACGGATGAAAAAAAAAATAGATCTCCCTTTAATTCAGCTGCGGGTCAGGAGGAGGTCACGACCAATAGAGATTTGGAGGTCGCAAATTTTGTTGAGGTCAGGATGCTGATGTGCGTCATAGAAACCAGGAACTAATTATGGGCATCCCTAGAGTGCCCTTCAAAGCACCGGTCAATTGACGAGGCCTTAGTGTGTAAACTGATGATGAGGTGGGTTATTTATGCCCACACTCGGTGAGTGTTATTTTCCTTTAAGAACTTCCTCTTGAGCAGGAAAAGAAGTTGGCAGCAGTTTGTTTGATGCACCTCTAGAGGCTGGTGTATATGATCTCATATTTTAAAGGACAGCCACATTACGTCAGCGGGAGTTTAGTCTGGTCATGATTTCAGCTTGCGATTGGTTTTGACTGGCTGTAAGTCTTCTCCTCTGTGAAATCAGCCTCTCTTCATTGTGTGTGATCAATGTGAAAATCCTCTTAAACCTTGTGCTCATATTTTACTTCTTCTGAACTTAACCGTAAGCCCTTAAATGAGTGTTTGTTCTGAGACTTGCAACATTTACAGTGGATCATGGCGGTAACAATGAGAGCATGTTTTATTATTGAGGTAATTTGATTACATGCTGGTTAATCCTTTCAGACTGGAGTGCAAGCTTTAAGAATTGGATTAAGCCCTTAAACTATGATTACCAAGATCACTTACCCATTCAGATGTAATGGATAAAGGAGGTGGATCTCAAACGCAGCGTATCTCTGAGGATGAGACTCATTTATTATTCATTTCTAGTCTGTGAGAAGTCAACTCTTTTTTTTCTTTCTCTGAGCTCATGCTTCTAGTTCATATTTTTCTGGCTCTTTCATTAAAGCACACTCTGGTTTCATCGTCCTGCTTTAACCAACAATATGTCCACAGTGATCTCAAAAAGCCCGGCAGGATAAAATGTCCGAAAACAAACAGGCTTTCAAGCACTTCATACACAGCCTGTGCCCGTTTGTGTTTTTTAAACAGTTTGTCTCTGTTTGTGTTCCCACCCAGCTCCGGGTTGACCCCATCCCAATATGCAGTTTCTGTCTTGGAACGAAAGAGTCAAATCGGGACAAGCGGCCAGAAGAGCTGCTGTCCTGTGCAGACTGTGGGAGCAGTGGTAAGTCGCCTTGTGTAACGCTTCAGTTCTTGGATGTTCTCACAAGCTATAACATACTGTCGTCGGGACAAAACTGTTGTATGTGTATGTTAGCAAAGGCTCACAAGCAACAGTGTGAATTTATATGAGGAATAGAAGTGGGAGATATGATATCACAGTATGGCATATACATGCAAAAGCCCATGTTAAATACTAACACTTGTTTTGTTGCAATGATCTAGATTGAGTCAGACAAAAACTCATCATATGTGTCTGCTTTGTAAGGTCAATGCCATCAACGATATCAGGGAATACAAATTATGATAAGAGATAAATTAAATAAAAAGCAGTGATACCTCAAATGTGGTTAACAAACACTTATCTTTGTATTTTACCAGGAAGTCCCATTGAGTTCAAGATCTCTTTTACGTGAGAGACTTGGTCAAGGTAGCAGCTGTACAAAATCACAGCATAATAAAATGTAACATATGAAACATCATATCCACAATAAAACAGAAGAACAGGTGTTTAAACACAGTGGCCCCTCAAGAAAATCATCCACATGCCTCCTTCACCACATTCCGAGTGACATCCTTAAGTTCCGTTCCGTTCCGTTTTCTTGCCCGCTTTTTCCCTCACGGGGTTGCGGTGATGTTATTGTCCGCCTTCTTCAGGGGGATTACTGGAGCCTATCCCAGTGACTCGTTGGGCGGAGGCCATCCTTAAGTTCATCACCTAAATTCACATCTCTTTCCACGCTATTTCGTGACCAAGGTGCATAGTATGAAAATGCAGTTTCCTAAATCTGTCAAAACCCTAGGTACCATTAAAAGCAAAAAAACTTGGAGGAGTGTAGCTGGTAATTCGTAGTGCTTATATGGAGGTTACAGAGGTTAAGAACAAAACAGAACCCAAAATGGAACCCCTCTGGGACACCTTCATTTAGCACAAGAATGTCAGATTTGAGGCCCTCTGCATAACAGTTTTTAGAGGACAGTTTTGTCAAAGGATATTGGACAACATAAACGCTGATACTGATATATGTGATAGGCCAATATCGGCCAGTAAATCAGTCGGGCTTTTTTGAAAACTTGCATTAGCTTTGAATCTTTCATTTGGTAAAGATAAAACATGAAAACAAATCATCTTATCATTGTAATGCTATCAAAAATGACAATAATATTGAGTTATTGCCCTGTTATGAGAAGAAATTGTAATTTAAGAATTGCGTTTAGCTTTAGCATTTAGAGCTATGAGTATGATATGGAGCATTTTCTGGAAATTCAGTTGGCCAACTGTATTTATAACTGCATGAAAATGTCTGTTTCTGGCCTAAAATACCTACAAATGTTTGTATTGACAGAAACATTCTGCAAATCCAACATTTTCGTAAAGGATTCCAGCCTTTATGATTTTGTTGATTTGCCGGATAATAAAACCAGTGATATCATCACTGCTACCTTAGAAAAATTCTGAGTGTTGACACATTTCTATTCTCTATCAATATACAGTGTGGTAGCATAACACCCAGCCCTTGTAGCAGCAGTTCTCAGCATCAGCGAGGCAGATGTCACATTCTTGTTCCACATTTCTCACTTCCCTTTAAGGGATTTAATGGAAGAACAATGTTCAAATTGAGTGGCTGGAGGGATCCAAATTGCTTGCAACACTCATCGGGCTCAAGAAGGGCAGATGCTCCATAAGTGGCTGTTAGAATCTGAAATCACCCAAGTAATTTTCCCTCAATTCAGATTCTCCTTATAGAGCAGCACCAAGCACAGTGGATCAAAGATCAACCCTTTTTCCGCTGCAGATTGGTGGCATTTCCTTTACTGTTCTTTTGTTCCATACAAAACTGCAAACCCCCCATAAAATTACCTCTGCCAAGGAGTCATTTATGTTTGAACAATTATTTTAAATGCCGTAAGGAATTGTTCTCCTGGTGACATTTTTATAGCACAAATTTGACTAAGTAGCGTCGAGGTGGTTTTCATTAACCGCTCGTAGTGTACACAAATTGTGCTCTCACTGTAAAACAGCTGTTTTACAACCATGAGAGGGAGCCGGGTGAGGGAGAAGGCAAGCTTTTACATGACTTTCATGGATCAGCTTCCATTAGAATGAGTGGAGCTACTGTTTCTGCCTCATTAAGATCAAATTATCTGTAATTAGCGGCTCAGATGTTTGATCATACTGTTTTTAGACGCAACTTGTGGCAGGGGGGAAAAAGTGTTGTGGACATACAGGCTCACCATTGTTTCTGATGAGGTAATGTGTTAATATTTAACCATACTGTGTGAATAAACAGAAAGCCTCTCGCTACGTGACACCGTCAACGCTGGTAAAACTCCTAATATGCATTTTCGATTGCTTTTTAAGGGCATCCATCATGTCTGAAGTTCTCCCCCGAATTAACCTCAAATGTGAAGAGATTACGATGGCAGTGTATTGAATGCAAAACCTGCAGCTCCTGTCGAATACAGGGGAAGAATGCTGTAAGTATCACAATGCATACATCTTATCCCTACCGTTTTCAGTGTTGTTGGCTTGGAGGTAGATGTCATTTTGTGCATCCCTGAGGATTTGTTGGTTTTCCCTCAGATTTGTTAAAGCCTCTCTTGTGCAGGAAAAAAGATTTTAAATGACGGGTGCGGGGGGGTGTTAAACGTATGCAACAGCGATGTCCCTCAAACATGCCTGCTGTTCCCTTTCAGGATGAGATGCTATTCTGCGATTCATGTGATCGGGGCTTTCACATGGAATGCTGCGACCCGCCGCTTTCAAGAATGCCAAAAGGTGAGGTGTTTACACTGTCTGGCTTCTCTGTTTCCCTCTCTGCTGTCATTTCAAAGCCTTTTCTTCACACACGGCCGTATGGGGCTGTCACTCAGCACACAGAGAGGCAGCGGTGGCTTATTAGAAGCTTTGCATGCATATCAAATTATTTCAGCATCCCTGGGGAGATTTGCTATCTCTGGATTACAGTACTGACCCTACAGCGAGGCTTGTAATGGTGGTGCACGTACTGTGGTAGAACGTTTGGCAGGCAATTCATACAAGTCACATAGCTTTGCTCAACAAGCTGACACGAAGTCTATTTCACTGGACAGAGAATTGACCCAATGTTTTTCTTATGGATTTTCACTTTGTGCTGAGTAATTGATTGTCATTGTGAGCTGGTGGGAGTCTCGCCAGCTCTCGGTATTAAAGGAAATGTTTCAAATGAACGTACTGTATGTCCTCTGAATTGATGAACCCACCCTAAACGGTACTCTCTGTGTTTGGACACCCTCCAGGAACCTGGATCTGCCAAGTCTGCAGGCCGAAGGAGAATGGGAAGAAGCTGCTGCACAAGAAAGCCGATCAGATCAAACGTCGATATGCAAAGCCAATCGGAAGGCCCAGAAATAAGCTCAAACAAAGAATGTAAGTGTGAAATAACCTCAGTATTAGTACTTTATTATAGGAACATTTCTATTGGTTATAATAACACGTCAACCTTTTTTTTAAATAGATCATTATGTGTGTAGGAATAACTATTTTTCATTGGAACTATTTTTCATTGGATTAATTTGATAGTTGATAAATAATCCATTAATCGTCGCAGCTCTATTGGCATACAGTGTTGTCATAACAGATTCAGATTAGAAAGTTATAAACTGGAATTATCTTTCACAGAGAAAAATAACACACTAAGCAAACAATAATTAAATACAAGTGGCGGTGAAATCTTTTCTTCTCATCAAAATTAATTAACAGTTATTTACTTAAGCACAACTGAGCTTCGCAGAGTTTTTGGAGTGCAAAATGTGTCGATTGTTTCCAAAAAGCACTTGTTACTCATGCAGAAATAAAGAATGAATTCTAGAGATCTGGGGTGCAGTCTGCAGTAGTGGAAGATCAGCAAAATTTAATTAAAATATCACAAATAAGAGTACTCATTATTCAGAATGGCCCCTTAGATAATGCATAATTAATGAATGAGTGTGTAAGCTGCACTTTAATATCGTAACTTTTCGAGGTGAAGCTAAGTTTAACAACTTCATGTGTTGTTGGTGGGTTGATTTCTAACGTTGCATTATATTTAAGAAGTTGATCACATCCTTTGTCAGTACTGTACATGTAAGATTAATGGAGCAGAGTAAAAAGTACTGTTGATGAGAAGCATAAAGTTGCATAAAATGGAAATGAAAGCACCTCAAAACTGGACTTACATACAGTACTTGATCTTTGTTTTCCTTGTCTTGGCAGGTCTCTAACCAGTGGTGACGGCTCCATGGTAGCACTTGGAGGAAGGGGGTCACCTGGTAGGGGTCAAAAGATTACCGTCTGTTCCACACCTTCATCTGGTCATGCTGCATCTGTGAAGGACGCCAGAGACAGATTGGCTGTTGCAGACCCCTGTTGTGCGGTCGACGCCACCCAATTCACCACTTCCACCCCCACCACCACT
>OMLP01002333.1:11629-22917 GCA_900302685.1 Spondyliosoma cantharus
CACCTCCACCCCAGCTACACTCACCGTTAACAAGAAAACCAAAGGGCTTATCGATGGGCTTTCCAAATTCTTTACCCCTTCCCCCGTGGGCCGTCGCTCGCGAGCTGTAGGCGTAGAGTCGCCCGGCAGACAGTTAGGCTCTAGAGACAAGGGTCCGCCCAAACTGTCCCAGCCACCAGAGCCGTTTGCCTTCGCTGCTGACACCACGCAAAAGATAACCCCTTCGTCCTCTGCCCTCCCTCCCGCTCCCACGTTGCCGGGCCTTAGCCCACCCTCGCTGGTGTCCAGCAGCTCCACCTCTGCTAACTCACCCCAGAGCTCCTCCAGCCAGTCTAGTGTTCCTTCCCTGAGTAGTCTGTGCAATAGCAGCCAACTTAAGGGACTATTTGACGGACTCTCTCACATTTTTACTACTCAGGGACAGTCACGGAAAAAGCGACTACCTTGCTACGCACCGCCTAAGCGCATGCACCATAAGCAGGATTCTCCCCATGCGTCCAAAACGGGGCCCCAGCGCCTTGGAAAGAACGATTTTAATAAAAATAGGTTACACTCCACATCTGCTGGGCCAGGCCGACCCAGAGGACACCCATTTAAGATGGTCAGTCATTTCAAACGTAACCCCTTCCTTAAAAAGCACAGGACACTAGGCAGGCTGAGGTATAAAGTGAGCCCTCAGAAGGGAGCCCCCTCGCCAGGAAAGGGAGACTTGACAGACGGAAGAATTAAGCCTGAGAATAATCATGGTAAGCAAGGCTTGAAACTCCAGCCAAGACCTGCGTCTCCACACCTTTAAGCTTCTTCTTTATTTTTTTAAAGCTTGACACTCGCAGTTATTTTTTTCCAGACTAGAGCTAATCTTTTCTTTGAGAAGACACCCTCAACATTCTAACAGACTACTAATCTTCTGCCTAATTTGAATTCTTTTAGTTTCTTAACCCAGTTTCGTTGCGTTTTGACTTGGCTGCGGAGTTTACGTGGCTTCCATCCTCTCGCCCGTTGGCTTTTGTCATAGTGCATGGCCCACTAACTCCCTCATGTTGCTCCTTGCTCTGTCCTTGACCCCTCTGCAGTAGTGCTCACAATGTGATCACTACCTAGCAGAGGCTGTAGTCCCATCAGCACTCTTCCTCATCCCACCCTCACTCTTGAAATCTCTGTCTCCACTCAGCCTCACTTCCAGTGGTCATTAGACACATACAACCCAGTGATTCACCCACCCAAGTTGACTCAGAGCTGACATGATGATTATAGCCAGAAGTGCACTAACCCTTACATTTCACTGTCTTCAGGAGTGGAGTCACAGTTTTAAAAAAACGATAACATGTAGGAAAAACAAATGGATATATGTTTCATCCAGTTCTAAACAATATGCTGCACAAACACTACTTATCCCAACAGCACATTCCCATAAATATGTTAATGACACATCACGTCCACTTGTAATGGGTTTTTGTTTTGGTGGTTAAGTCATGGTGTTGATGTCTTTCATAGAATTACTGCCTGCTTTCCGACATCAGTTGCTTTTCATGTCGACACTCGCTCCCTTCACTGCATCTGCTTCTTCATTCATGGGAAACTGTCTTGGTGGATGACTAAGCACATGAAAGCAGTTACGCAATTAGAGTGATTTAGTTTCACTTCATTACATTAGGGATTTTCATATAAACATGCAAAGATGATACATTATGAAATTCCTCCGAGACACGGCCTCAAACAGGCTCAGCAGCAGTACTCACAGTATAAGCACATTTGCATAGAATGCATTTATGAGATTATTCAGCCACGGCTGCTTCAAACAGGCCAGTGCTGATGTGCTATCTGATGTGTTGATGTCGTGTTATTATGCCTGTAACAGGCCACAACGGGGAGCTGCGCGTGAAGCAGGAGGCCCGAGCCGACTTTGCGGCCATGTCGAGAGACCACGTCACAGAGGAGGACATTGAGACGTTCACACATGTGCAGGAACTTGCAGCACAGGTGAGAAATCTTATTTGAAATAAAAAATGTATTGATAACTTCAAGTTAGACAAGGTGTTTGATAAGGTCTTCCAATGACATCTAGAGGTTACATCTTATTGTGTATGTACAGATTGGTGACAAAATAAAAGCTAAACCAACATAAAGTGTCACCATGTGCCGCCACAACAGTTTCACTAGCCTTGGCATTGATTCGCCAAAAACATACTGGAGGGATGAAACACCCTTCTTCCAACAGATATTCCCTCATTTGGTGTTTTGATGAAGGTGGTGGCGTGCACTGTCCAACACATCGATCCCAAAGCTCCAATAAGTGTTCAGTTAGGATCAAACAGTTCATCAAACCATTCAGTGAGTTATAGTTGTGCCCTACAGATTGGGAAATTGTCATCCTCGAAGAGACCACTCTAATCTGAATAGAAATGTGTGATTATAGAATAAAGGTGATCACATAAAACTCTTCCCTCTAGGGGGAAAAGTTTTTATAATATAATTAATTATCAACCATTACCTTGATTTACCATATGTACTCTTATGGACAAGTTTAAACTTATTGCTATTAGTTCCGATGCTAACTCAGATATTAGGAGGGACTTAAATATTGTATGTCATTACAGAATTAAAGGTCTTTATAGCGACAGATTTTGTTCGAATCGTATCTAGCTTTTGTTTAGACATGAGATCTGTGGATCACAATCGTAATATGAGCCACTATGGACTGGTAATTAGAAGCATGGTAAGGGTGAATTATCTGGGATAACACATTTATCCATTTGCTTTCACTCGATCTTTTCACAGAGAACTGGATCTCTGATGAACACAGACTCCATGCGATGCCCTGCCGTCATTGAATTTGGGAAGTATGAGATCCAAACCTGGTACTCGTCGCCTTACCCACCTGAATATTCGAAGTAATGCTTATTTTTTTATGTTGCAAATAATGCCAGTTTCTGTGCTATTAAAGTTGCATTTTATGTGAATGTTTGTTTCAATGTCGCTGGAGTACAAACCACAGCTGTCCCTTTTGTCTCCGTCAGATTACAAAAGCTTTATCTGTGCGAGTTCTGTCTGAAGTACATGAGAAGCAAAAACATTCTCCAGAGACACACAAAGAAGTGTGGCTGGTTCCACCCGCCAGCCAATGAAATCTACAGAAAGGATGACCTTTCCGTATTTGAGGTCAGCTTCCCTTTACAGCAATAAAGCAATAACTGTATGCTGCATGAGATTCCACTGAATGGGTTCTGGGAGGAGGAGGGGGAAATGGGAGCTGTTTGAACAGTGTCCTCTTGCTCTTTTTATTCCATGTTTAGGTTGATGGAAATGTCAGCAAACTATTCTGCCAAAACCTCTGCCTGTTAGCCAAGCTTTTCCTGGATCACAAGACCTTGTATTATGATGTGGAGCCTTTCCTCTTCTACATACTTACAAAGAATGATGAGAAAGGCTGTCATCTTGTGGGCTATTTCTCCAAGGTAAGAATTACAGAGTGATTATATGGGAAATGAAGGAATATACCGCACATCATTTATGAATAGTAATACTGATACAGTAAGACTTAACTGTTATTTGTCCATTTTCGTAACGTGGATTTTTACTTATCCACAGTAAGGTTGATTAATTAATTTAGTCAAGATAAAATGCCTTAATGTTGGTTAAGCTTCCGAGTTTAAGGATTGTTTGTCTGTTTTCAATCATTGTAAATTTGTTATTGTTATAGGCTGTTAGCATTAGCTGTGTTTCCATCTATTTCTCATGCAAATTCGAAGCATACTTTTAAAATTTTTGCATAAAAAAACAAAACAAAAAAAGGGAATTAAGTGCGTTTTTGTCATCTGGTTTGGAGTGAATAAACTAGGCCATGTAAGTTGTAGTTTTGGCCAAATTATCTATCAAATTATTCTCTGTTTATGTAATAAAAGAAGAGGTTATGAACCAGAAACAAAACCAGTTTTCTAACCACCGAAAAACCTCAGAGAAGAGAAAGAAAAATACTAATCAGTCAGTTGGTTTCTTCTTCTTCTCCTTCTTCTTCTCCTACTTCTTCTTCTCTTTCTCTCAAAGCAAAAACAGTTGATCTGTTATGTTAGTTAAATGTTTGCTATGTCAGAACTTATTCAGGGAAAGTGTTTTCCATCTCCTATTAAGCATATAATGTTTTTTGAAAAAGAAGAAAACCACCTCAAGCGAGCATGCAAACATCTTCGTGCGAATCGTGCCATTTTAAACAACCTTTGCTAATGTCATACTTCAAAATGCACATAGAAATATGTTAATGGAAACACAGCTATTGGTTATTATGAAATTAAATAAAGAAGAAACAATCGACTAAACTAAGAATTAATTGACAGATATACCATAAAAGATAATTAACATTTGTTGTGGCCGTGAATCAGAACATAGTGAAACTTTCCGGTGAAAGCTCATCACCCTGCGTGTGTGGCGTGCGTGTGCACTTGCACAGCTTTAGACAAGGACAATGGCAGGTGCAGTAAATTGCCAGCTTCAGCAGAGCTCTGACATACTTGATCTGTTTCTCCTTCCCTCAGGAAAAGCTTTGCCAGCAGAAGTACAATGTCTCCTGCATAATGATCATGCCTCAGTACCAAAGGCAAGGATTTGGAAGGTTCCTTATTGATTTCAGTAAGTTCCTTAATGCGTTTTTAGACCACTGAACTGAGGTTTTTTTTTTTTTTTTTTTTTATTCATTGGTCTTTACAAACACTTTCAGATTAAGGGGGTGAATTTGTAGCTTGTGGCAAGGTGTTATTTGGTTAAGGCTTTGAAGTAGCCTAATCAAGCGCATTCATGTACAGTGCTTAGGCAATCACCGAAGATTAGGAGTGAAAAACATTACATTCTGGCTGCATACACTATTTGACAGCCAATAGTGTTTCACCCTAGCACCGTTTCAAGAGCTTTTTCATAGAAAAATACCCCATTTCTCTCCTTGACTCGTGATGAGGGGTAGATACTGCTTTTATGTTTTAGACCAGTAAATGCATCACATACAATATTTAAAGCCTTGCGGTCCACTTATGAAAACAGTTGCTGCCTTGAGTGGATTTCTGTGTTTAGGCAGGCTATTTTTCTTTTTTTTTTTTTTGTCATTATAGGCGTTTTATTGTTTTCGGGAGTTGTCTCTATGCCGAGTTTGTGTGTGATGAAGGGAAGGAAAAGGGGAGCGAGCGCGGGGTGGGCGGGCGGTAATGGAGCATTTGATTTCCTGTTCACTTTGGGAGCCATTGAGACACAGAGATGCAAGAGGATCTGTGATATTGAGAGTGTGCTGATAACAAAGACAGGGATTAAGGGAGATTGAACACAGCTGAGTTCTGAGCTCTTTGAAGGCTTTATTGGAAAATGTAGCTTTGGAGCTGGAAGTTGTTTAGATTAAGATTTTCTGTTATATTGGATTGTATTAGAGGAACACTTTGTCTCAGGTAGCTCTGAGAGTAGAGCATTAGTGGGTGCCTGTGTGAAAAATGATGTCTTTCAAATCATAATTCAAAGGACGCTGAGTAGCTCTTTTGTATCGGCTTATTAATGATAATATACTTGTAAAATGGCGCGGAATGAAATATGACTTTTTTCAATTAATTTATTTGAATATTCATCGCTAAGTGTTTGTTATCACAGGCTGCTCTTCTTAGCTTTAGTAATGAATATTGTCATGATTACTGGAATATTATGTGTTCACTGTTTGGTGATTAGATTTGCTTGTTTGGTTCTCGGTAGTGGGTGCACATTAAAAGGCATTAATTAATTTCATGCCGCTCGTAATGGATGACCCTTGACAGGGCTGCTATAAAACTAATTACACACAGATACATATTAGTATTAGGTTTTTTTTTTTCTCCTGTTCGTTATCTCCCCTAAGTGTAGTCTCTTGTGAGCAATGACATCCAGCTGCTTCTCTGTTTCGCTCTGTCGCTTTGTTTCCTCTTTACTCCCCTCGTTCAACCTCCTTTGTTGCCCTTGCCAGCGTGTATCATAGCTTCTGACAGAGGTTGAAGGAGAGAAAAACTGATTGCCTCGCCTCCCTTTATACTGTTTGAAGGTGAAATCCCAACCAGGGTTTGGTGTCACATCCTTACATGAATATAAAATCCATAAGGGAGGGGGTGTAGGGACTGAAATGCAATCTGAAATAAACGCAGCAGCGGCAGCCTCCAGCTTGACTAAAGCATTTTGTTTTTGTTTGAATCTTGTCTTTTTAGGTTACCTTCTCACCAGGCAAGAAGGACAAGCCGGCTCCCCGGAGAAACCGCTGTCAGATCTGGGTCGCTTATCCTACCTGGCATATTGGAAAAGTGTCATACTGGAGTACCTTTATAAGCACCCAGATAAACACATCAGTGTTAAAGGAATAAGCAGGGCCACTGGGATGTGTCCACATGACATCGCCGCTACTCTCCAGCAGCTCGGCATGATTGACAGACAGGATGGCAGGTCAGTTTCCGAGCCGCAGTCTCCTTGAGCCTGTGCCGCCGCTTCTGTATGCCGTCTGACTTATCCAGGCCAGCGGATATTTTTAACAGCATATCCATTAATGCCGCTGAATATTGACAGAAGTAAGTCAGGTTAAGCACCCCCAAGGACATGGAGCACCTGCTATCCCAAAGAGCTCGTCTTTGTGCTTGTATTTAACCACACATCACCTTCTGTCTCTTAGCGCTTCACACTTCTGTGCCTGGCTTTTCTCATTGTGACCTAGGATCGTGTTGATCAGACGAGAGCGATTGATCCAGAGGCACATGGACAGCCTGAGGGCTAACCCACGCCGGAATGAGGTGGACCCCGACTCCTTGCGCTGGACGCCTTCCACGACTCTCAACGCCGTCCTGTCTGAGGAGGAGAGGGAGGCAGAGATGGATGTAGGTTCCCTCGCTCATTTAGGGCATACTAGTTATTTGTTTACACTTGCCAACAATGCTGTTATTGGATGTTTGTTTGATTAGCTGGAGAGTTCAAAGAGAGGCCATTAAAGGGAAACGCATTCTCGCTGTCAGCAGGCATCTAATGTTGTGCAAAATTGCCCTAAATCAGCTCGCTACATAATTGATAGTGCTGAATATTCCATGAAATGCAATCTTTCCATGGTTACTTAACGGAAATGTTTCCTCCATGACGGGCAGGCATCCAATCAGGACGCTGTTCTTATTATCAGGAGGAACCTACAGTGATTCATTTGTCATGATGCTAATTCCAATCCCTTGTTTTCCCATTAGCCTCGTTGCTCAGATGTTGGAGCCGTGCGTGCGCCTTTCCCAGAGATAATGCGTCTTGTCTGTTTAATTACCAGGCTGAGCGGCTGAAGGAGCAGGCCAGTTGCTGGGAGAAGGAGGAGAGGGAGGGCTACATGATGACTCACAGTAGCAGGCAACCTCTCACGAAGGTCCACTGCAAGGTTCCCTACAGGACCTATGAACGCCGCCCCGCACTGTCCTGGACCAGGCGCATCCAGCAGTCGCAGGAAGTGAGCGATGACGAAGCCGATGACGACGATGAGGATGATTCCGATTGCTCTGATGGCTCACCACCCATCCTGACAAAAGCCCATGCAATGCTCGCAGCCAAGAGAAAGGTGACTTTTATTGTTTGTTGTTGTGAATCATGCTCCTTTTGCATCACCACAAGTCCCCCAGCGGGATTATCTCATTGATTATCTTGAGTTTTATTCGAGGACAAAGTGGAATTAAATGTATATCATTAGGTGTTTTCCTTCATTAGGGGCCATGTTGTGTACTCTGGTGAGATGGAAAGGTTTGATAAATATTCATGAATTCAGTGGAGGGTTCAGTGGCTTCCTCCTGTCATCTGGAGCCTCCCTGTGTGCCTGCAGCTGTAGATAATAGATTGTGTTTTCACTGCTGGTGTCGAGACTGTGCAGGCTAAACCTTGTACTATTGTCAGTGGTCATGGTTAATTTACTGCCCTCCTCTGTGCTTTTCACATCTGTTCTGTCTATATGGCACTGCCCCCTTGTGCTGGAGATAATATTACAGCTGGGTGCATGATGTCAGGGAGACCTTTTCAACAGAAACAGTGTGAGAACCAGAACAGAACGACACTGGCTGTTCGAGTTTATTTAGTGCATTAGTTACAGTATTGATTTCACATTCTTCTTGTGAAGGATTTCGGAGAGGCGAGCGGTTCAGTCGGAGGCAGCCGGTGGGAAACAACTGGAGAATGTAAAATATAGACTGTGGTTTCTGCTTACTCTGCCTGTCTCATTTGTGGTTTTCCACACCAGGCTGCATTTCTCAAACATTTAGTCTTACAGTGTGGTTTTAACATTTTACATTTAGCACAAAAGCCTGAATGAATTCCTGCTCTATCCACATGGAGGTCATCCACCTAGTGCCCTAGTTTTTCAGTTTTTACAAAAGTACTCTACTCTGATGGAGGTTTTATTCGGATTTTCACTGGTTCCTCTTTTATTTGTGTTTCAGAGAACCATTGTGCTCAAGAAGAGAGGGCGTAAAAGGAAGAGAATAAACAGCAGTGTTACTACAGAAACCATCTCTGAGACAACTGAGGTGCTGAACGAGCCTTTCGAAAACTCAGAGGATGAGCGACCTATGCCCCTGTTGGAGCGCACCTGCAGAGTGGGCGAGATGCAGGAAGAAGAGGAGGAGGAACAGGAGGACAAGACACCGATTACACCAATAAAACGCCGGAGAGGTCGCCCGAGGCTGGAGAAAAATGCACAGAAAGACAATCTTGAACACTGGAATGAAGGTATTTGCATCTTGATGGTTGTAAAAATATTCTGTATTACATAATTTCTCATGAATTTATGTTCAGCAGTTTCTTCTCTCCCTCTGGCAAAGAAGTAAAGTGTTTTTATTTATTTTCTGAAGGAGCTGACGTCCTCTCTAAGAGACCCAGCAGACCTCGTCCAGTGAAACGGAAGAAAGGCTGGCCGAAAGGAGTGAAACGTGGCCCTCCTAAATGGAGACTAAAGAATGAGCGGAAGATGGGCTTCAAGCTCAACCTCTACACACCCCCTGAAACCCCAATGGAGGCAGAGCAGCACCACATTCAGACTGAAGAAGCAAAAGAGGAACCTGACCAGGATATTGTCAGTGCAGACGAGGGCAGCAAAGCAGGCAGAGGCTCCACTAGTCCGGACATAACTCTAGAGAGGTCCTTTTCTGAGCCCCCAAGTCTTGCTGACATTGGCTCTCAGAAGTCGAGCTCCCCTGAAGGATCTCCCGTGGCTTCTCCGGTGTGCTCACCTGCTGCCTCTCCCGGTGCCATGTACCCCATGCCTGAGGACAGAGATGACTCCCCAGTACCACCTGAAGATGATCAGCAAGACCAAGAGAGTGAACACGGACAGGACTCCCCAGCCAAAGATGTGGAACACAGCACAGTGGGTGCTGTATCACTAGAGAATGACAATGAGGAAGATGAGGAGGAGGATGGGCAGAGAACTCAAATCGAGGATCAGGATGCAGATGATGAAGATGACAGTCACAGCAAGCCAGCAGAACCTGAGAACAGCAAAGCAGAGTTGGAAGAGAGTGCGAAAGAAATACCCGAATGCACTGAACCTTTTTTAGATCCAAAAGAAGACAATGACTCTGAATTGAGTCAGCAGGTTTCTACAGTACCGTGCAGTGAAGAGGAACCAGCTACTGCTGCAGAAAGCATCCAGGAGGCAGTGACAGAAACGACAGTAGCAACACCACAACCTGACGCAGTGGCTTCAGTAGCAGCTGTAGACTCTGATAACCCTGCAGACTCTGAGTCAGAGGAAGAGAGCGCGCCCAGTCCTTGTCCGGATCCCCCACCTCCTCAGCCTGCAGAGAGGCCAGCGCTCAGTCCCGTGCTGAGGGAGGACCCTCCAGTCTGCACAGAGATTGACTCAGAAACAGCCCAAGCTGTTCAATCCTTGACGCAGGAGACTGAACGGGAGAATGTTTTCCAGGATTGTGTGGAGCCCCAGGTGCCCCTGCAGACATATGCCCACGTGGCCCAGAGCCCCCAGCTCACCACGCTGGATGACTGCCCCCAGTCAGACCACAGCAGCCCCCTTTCCTCGGCGCAATCCCATCCCAGTCAGTCGGTACGCTCTGTTAACAGCCCGGCTGTCTCCATCCTTGAGAGTGGCTACACTCAGATCAGCCCTGACCACAGTGCCATCTCAGTGCCCTCGCTCCACAACATGGAGACGAGCCCCATGATGGATGTACCGTCGGTGTCGGATCATTCACAGCAGGTTGTGGACAGCGGCTTCAGTGATCTAGGCAGCATCGAGAGCACCACAGAGAACTACGAGAACCCCAGCAGCTACGACTCGACCATGGGGGGCAGCATCTGTGGGGCAGGCCCCTCCCAGAACAGCTGCTCCTATGGCAGCATCCCTCCTAGTGGCCTGGCCCAGAGCAGCTGTGCCGTGAGCCAGCAAATGGCCGCCGTCAACCCCGGCAGCTGTGGGATGATTCAGCAGAACAGCCTGAGCTCGCCGCCGCACTGCAACGTCAAGTCGCCACAGGGCTGTGTGGTGGTGGAGAGGCCCCCCAGTAACAGCCAGCACAGCCAGCACAGTCAACACAGCCAGCGCAGCCAGCACAGCCAACACAGTCAACACAACTCTCACAGCAGGCACGGCCCACACAATCAGCACAGCCAACACAATCAGCATGGTCCACACAATCAGCTAAGCCAGCACAGTCAACACAATCCTCACAACCAGCATAGTCACCACCACAATCACCACCTGCAGCACAATCAGCTCAGCCAGCACAATCAGCATGCTCAGCATAGCCTTCACAATCAACACAGTCAGCACAGCCAGCAGCAGTCCATGGCGCAGTGTGCCATCCCCACCAACTTCACCACCACCATGCAGCTGGCAGACATCCCTGAATCTGGCAACCCAAACTTCGCCCTCTACGAGAGGATCAACCACCAGGGGGAGTATGGCAGCGGACACTACTCGCAGTCGTCAGGCCTCAGTCTGGCTAAACTGCAGCAGTTCACCAACACGTTCATAGACCATCCTCACTCGCTGCCTTTCAACCACTCGGCCTCACACCCCATCACATCTTATGCAAACACCCCATCGCTGTCGTCTCAGCACTCCAGCCTGGTCTCTTTATCCCAGACGCCACATCGAGTCCCCAACCCACAGGTGCAGGCCACCATGACCCCGCCCCCGAATCTCAGCTCCCCGCCACCCATGATGCTACAGCGTAACATGGGCATCCCGCCCTCGCAGCGGATCCAGCCCCAAATGGCCTCCAAGAGTCACATCTCCTCGCGCTCCAAGTCGGCCCCGCTGTCGCACCACCAGC
>OMLP01002333.1:22937-43546 GCA_900302685.1 Spondyliosoma cantharus
CACCACCAGCAGCAGATGTACGCCCGGCCGCCACAGACTGTGGCCATGCAGGCGCCTTCCAGGACGCTGGCTGCCATGCCACGCATGAACATGAGCGTGAACATCATGCCGGCACCAGCCTACAATGTCAATTCCATGAACATGTCCTCCCTCAACGCCATGAACGGCTACAGCATGAGCCAGCCCATGATGAACAGTGGCTACCATGGCAACCATGCCTATATGAACCAGTCACCCCAGTACTCTATGCAGATGGGAATGATGGGAACACAGCCATACCCCCAGCAGCCCATGCAGGCTCCACCACATGGCAACATGGTGTACACTCCAGCTGGTCACCATGGTTACATGAACACTGGCATGTCCAAGCAGTCCCTGAAGGGGCCTTTCATCAGGCGGTAACTGTCCGCAGGACTGAGCAGTTTCTTCTCACGTGCATTTTGCTGTTTAAAGATGCACTGATCTGGCCTTTTTATTTTCCTCTTTTTGGTGTCTTTTTGTTATTGTTTATTACTTAAAAACCAGCAGCAGCACTTGGAAAGAATGCAAAAATTTTCATCAATGAGTAAACTGAAGCTAATGTTAAAAAGTATTTTTGTTTCTCCAAATGGGAAGCCTTACATCATTACGATGAAAATCTATTTAATTAGTGTTAGTGTCTCTGATGTGTCTTTAGAGCAGGGTGGGTTCAGAGCTCAGAGGTAGAGATTTCATCAGTGGTCTTGCAGTCGTGTAGCAGCCTCAAATGAAGCCATTTAATGTGCCTGCTACAAGTGGAGTTAGTGGCTGTTTGAACCTGTTCAGTGTACCTGTCTAACAGTGCTGACAATTAGTTTGTACTATACTCATGCCTTTGTATATTTAAATTATTGTACTTATTTTGTAAAGTGACAACTAGCATGCTTCAGTCTCTGTTAGTGACAGTGCATTGAGTAGTACTGTACAAGTGTTGTGCTTAATAGCAAGCCATTTTAAAGATATCTGGCCTTTATTAGGTTTCCCTCCACAGGGAGAAAGATGAAACTATATTTTGTTAATTCTAATAATGTAAAAAAATGTAAACTTAGTCCTGTTTTCTGTTCGGTTTGAGAGGTTTTATTGCTATGTATGTATAATTCTGAAGTCTTTTGTAACAGATCTCCTTGAGGCAGCTTTCTGTTTAATAAAGCAGACTGATTTCTGTCAAAAATAACAAAGCATATCTCAGTGTTTGTACCCTGAAAAATTCTAAAACATTTCAAAATGTCCAGAAGTGTGGCAGAATTTAAAAAGAACTAAATGATTATAACGATGAATAACAATAAAGAAAATATAAATTTAGTCCAAAGTCGATATTTTACATAATGCCTTTAAAGCTACGTTTTCATTCCATCTGTAGATTTGTTTTCTATCTTTATAAAATGTTGGATTTATATTTTACCGAAGTGTAGAAGAATAGAGCCTGTGAATAGACCAAACTAAGCTAATGGATTGCATGTAAAACGCAACTTGTACTTGTGTTTTTGTTTATATTGCTCTTTTGTAGCCTTTGTACCTGTACAGAGTTGCTGGTAAGAACAGGGGGGAAATACCTGGCTATGTGCACAAAAATCGGACAGAATGACATTCTTGTATTTATGACTTTTCTCCTTTTGTCAGTTACTTAAAATGCTGTACATTTTAGCATAAGAATAAATTATGATTGACCATGTACTTGATTGTTCTCCTTTTAATTTTGAAGCATTCTACTAGCCTGAGGCAAGTTACAGAATGAGTTTGCAATGATGGAGTTTGAATTCGTAGTAATCCAGGCAGCTGTAATTTTTCTCTGCGGAAAAGTATTTTACAAATAAAAAAGAAGTGGTAAAACAAAAAGGAATCTTGACTTGGACTCGACTGCTCCGAGAATTGATTTACTTGAGATTTCACCCTCGCCAAACTGGACATGAAACTTAAAAGCAAGTTTTTACCTGGTTAAACCAAAGAAAAGTTAAAAAGAGGAAGAAAAATAAACATGGTACAACAACCGACAGGCCTTGCATGGTCATACACATTGTATATTTAATTTTAAGGCCTCCGCGTTAACAGCAATTTAAAAAAAAAAAAAAAAAAAAGCAACAAGAACATTGTCTACACAACTTCAAAGGGAAAATGTTCACAGACCTGAAATTCTTGCATCTTGACTTATTTACACACCTAGAAAGACTTGAGCCTTAACTTTAGCTTGTCTTAAATTACTTGAGACCTGGGTTTGTCTCGATTTCTTTTGACTTGACTTGGACTTCTCTGAGATTAGATAATGACTTGACTTACCTAAAGTCATCTAAAGACCTAAATTGGGACTTGACTTGACTAGGACTTGGTATAAAATTACTTGAGACTCGGCTTGGACTTAACTTGAGACCTGCTGTAGTCCTGATCACTGGTGCTGTATATATATATGTATATCTCTCTTTCTTCGGGTTTGAGGTCAGACTTGACTCCAGATTTTCTCTGATGTACTTGACTTCAACTTGTCCTGAATGACATTTAACGTGTCTTGCGCTTGTCTTGAATGACCAGAGGCTTTTATTTCACCCCGATGACTTCAGACTTTTCTTGGACTTCTCAAATGACTTGACATTCAACTCCAACGACCTGAGGCTTGGCCCGAGGCTCAACTTGCCCCACGTGTCCTACAATCAGCTCTGCTCTGTAAGCTCCCCTCTGCTCTCCAGGAGGTGCATGTCCAGCTCTCTGAGCTGTTTCAGGAAGCCCCAGTTGGGGATGATCCGCCTGCGATTCTTCACATGCTCGATGGCGTCGACCACCGTCATGTTCTCACAGATCATGAGGTAGGCGAGGAAAAGCGTGGCGGACCGACTCCTTCCCATCACACAGTGCACCAGCAGTTTATCTGGAGGTACATGAAACACAAAGTCAGGGAAAAGCTACCTTACATGCATATTATTTGTGAATTTAAAGGGTCAGTTCACCCAAATCACACACAAAAAAAAGGTATCTGACCAACAAAGTTTTCTGCCACCACATTTATTTATTAACACTCTTGTTGCACAGTCGAGCTTGTGCACCCAGTTTAAACAGGGTGTGTGCTAGCACCTTTAGCTAAGCAGCTACAGTGAATATTTCATCTAAAAAAAGTGCGTAAATAACATATTTTCAAATCCATTTGGGATTTCTAAGCCTCCGGAGACTTGGATTGCGCTGGACGAACTGTATGGAGCCATTTTATATCTTTTTTGGGGCTGTTTTTTTAATGTTTTAAAACAAGTCCCCATCTACTTCAGTTGTTTAGGAGAATGCTGCTACGCCATTTGCCGTGAAGCTCCAGAATTGTTTTGTGGACCACGTAACTTCACCAAACTTTCCTTCGACATGAGGGTGAGTAGATAACGACTGGATTTAAACTTTCGTGTGACCTTGACACAAAAGCATCAGTCCCTGGAGAAACTGTCCACATCTCTTTTTTGAAAACGCACTGAGTTTTTCAAAGTATTTTTTCATTTATTTGTGCTGCATAAATGAGAACGGCTTTCATGCCAAGATAAAAGGACAAGTGGGTGAAGTCCAAGGGCGTATATCTAAAAAACTCTGGCACCTACAACCAAAACTTATTGGAGCCCACACAATATGGTGAAGGCAAATCAAATTGTGGTTCTCAAAGCGTTGCCAAGACAAAATATGTTTGATGATTTTGACCTTTTTTCACCTCACATACTCAGATGATGTTGGATGTTTCCACACAATAGTCTCAAAGCCCCGTCGTTAAAGGTGTAACAAGCACTTCTAGAGAAAGATGGTTGATTTTTGAGTCTCATTCCGAGACATTTTGGATTTCCCAGATCTTTAAGAACCAGTTCTTTGGGTGTTTGGGTCACCATTGCACCTTTAAGACCCAAACCGTCAAGACTAGATACCAATACTTATGTTAAATGGCTGAAATGACCCTTTAACCGCGTTGTCTTACTCGGAGGATTTCTCAGCGTTTCTTTAATGAACTCTGCAGCAGAGAAGAAATACTGGCTGAGGTCAAAGGTTGCAACGTCTTCCGCCACCACCCCGTAGTAGACGATGTCCATGTCGCCATAGTAACCAGCCCCGGTGTCCACGTTGTTCCACGTGCCCTCTGCCGCGTTCAAGACGTGCGTAATCCCCAACCTCTTCAGATTACACTTGTCCTTTGCGGTCTCCCTGTAAGAAAAACCAGTGTGAATGTATTTTAATCCTCCATTATTTGATCCAGTTTGGTAATTCAATACTTTTTTTTTTACTTACTCGTCCCCGATGTAGACATTAGGCCAGACCTCATTGACATGAGTATAAGCCACACTCCCGCGGTTGAGGATTTTCTCCAGCTCATAGCCCCCAGGTGTGACGTATTCATCCACTGGACTGGATTCCTCTGCTGCCTTTGTAACATTTATCTTGGTGCCAGTCTTTGACTTGTGAGAAGCCATTTTCTCACCGTGGCTTCCCTTCACACATGATTTATTAGCTTAAGGGGGGAAAAAGAAATACCGCACTTGCTTTTTTCTTATTTTTTTTTTCCCGCTTCCACTTTTCTTTCCTCTGCAATCATGAAGAAAAAAAAAAAGAAGCCCAGCCTCAGTTTGTTTTTGTTTTTCACATGCGTCTCCAGCACCGCTCACCGACAGATCGAAGTCCGTCGTCTTCCTGCTCCTGAAAGTTTTGTTTTCATCGTTCTGGCAGCTTGTTGTGAGGCAGTCCTTAAAGGCAGAACACGGCGAGGTTTAATTCTGGCAGGCTCAAGTCAGGGCACAGATTGTATAACCGCTCTGTGACGGGCATCAAATGCGGAGGATATTTTTAGGGCTGTGATGTGGCGGGCCCCTGACCTTAGCTGCCACGTTCCCTTGCCTGTGGGGAAAACTTCCACCCAGCCAGTCCCTGCCATCCACTTCTAAACACACAACTTTAATCTCCACTGCTGGCAGGAAGCCGTGCTTATCCAAACTTTGCACTTGCCAAAGGATACCCATATTCACTGGAGTGAACAGGACACTTGGAGCTTTTTTTGCTCAGCCGTATGAGCGACTCCTTGAAATTGTGTCAGTCTCTCTCAGCCTCTCTGCATATCTTCAGACGCTGCCGGAAGAAAAACCGTGTAAGCGCTCGCCTCGCAACACCCGTTAAGGATGTTCTGCGTTTCTCTGGAGCCTCTCGCGGGGGCCAAAAGAGAAGTGAAATGTGTCAGACTGTTAGACAGATGAGGTTTTTCACAGGATGGCACATGTCTTTGATTCCCTCATCCACCACCGTTATATGATATGCACGGTCCATTCAGTGATCTAAATGCAAACCCCCAAAGTGAGAGTGTGATGATGACTGTATTGCAGAATGGCTGGATGAAGCTGCTAACATGTCAGACGGAGTTTTCACACCATCAGCCTCCTTTATTTTTCCCTCATATCTTCATACTCTGCCATCATTCATTCTGACAGTGAAATCATTAAACCTGTGATATCCAATTCCTTTTATTTTGACAGCATCTCTCTCTCTCTCCATCCCTCTCTGCCTCTCTTTCTCCCAGTGTGCTCTGGAGAGCATCTCTTATTAAGATGGCTTCAGCGTTTCATCTCTTTTCAAAGTCTGACCTGAATCTGTACACACACTCAGAACCACGCCGGCATATTTTTATCATCCTCGTATCAAGCCTCTTTAGACATCACAGTTTCTAACTGTACGAGCAGTTAAGACACAGTGTTTTTGAGCAATGTGAATATATAAGCGGAGCATTGTTTATTTATAGGAATACGCCGTCTTTCGTGTTGTTCAAGTGCACGCGGGGCTTTTTGGCAGTTGCGCTAAATTTGTTTTAATGGCCTCTGTGATATCGATTGCGCTGCGAATCACACGTAAGCTTAAAGAGCCACATCAGCGCTTCCGTATGTTTCAGCCTCTTCGCTACAAATTACAGTTTTGCTGACTGTTTTTCTGGATTTTTTTTTTTTGATGGATTTCTTTAAGACATCGCAGACAGACACTGCGTCAAAATCACGTCCGTGTAAAAGTCTGTTCTCGTTATCGTGCATCCTCCGTTTCGAGTCATTCGGGACTAGTCCATGGTCACGTCTGAGGTCTATCAGAGCAAGTCTCATGTCGTCTCGAGCAAGTCCAAGCACGTCGCAATTAATTAGAAACAAGTCGAAGTCAAGTCCCATAGTCACAAGTCATTTGAGTTCATGGCAAGTCTCATGTAAATCAGGACAAGTCCGAGTCTCAGCTCTATTGCGAGTCTTGAATCATGTTGTGTTTTAAGAAATTTGAGACCAAGTCCAAGTCAAGTCTCAGCGTCATCACAAGTCTCAAGTCAAGTCTCAAGTCACTCAAGGCTCGCCCAAGTCTCGAGTGATATGAGACAAGTCCAAATCATGTCACAAGTCACTTTTAGACAGTTTCATATCAAGTCACATGTTAAGACTAGTTCGAGTCAAATCACTAGACATCTGAGACAAGTCGATGCTGAGTAAGAAGTCATTCAAGACGAGTTGAAGGCAAAGGCGCTGGTGATTTGAACTGTAAGTCAAGTCTCAAATAATGCCAGACAAGTCATAGTCTCAGCTCTAGTACAGCAAGTTTCAAGTTAAGTCCAAGTCAAAGCACGAGTTAAAGGACAGCAGAAAGTGTTGTGTCATTGTTTGTAAGTCTGACTTGAGCCCAGGTCTCAGTTTTAATTCTGCAGCTCTCTTGAACATGCGCTTGACATTTAATTGATCATTGTAATTCACAGCAAAAATCAAATCTGCACGTATTTCTTGTCGGTTACATTATTGCTGTGAAGTTAACACTTTTTAACTGAACCCGCATTATAATGCGAAGAAGAATGTGACTGCATGATGTGATGAATGAATCAACAGTGTGAAAAACTGATTTTCTTCTTGTACATACATTTAAAACCGGCGAAGACCTGGATGGCAGAAATACAGCAGGTCGATGATTTGTATTAAACAGATTCAGAGTGTAATCGTCCTTAAAGATTTAAAAGATCCACGTTAGAGGACGTTTTATCGCCTGAGGCTCTACTTCTCCACTCCTTGATGTCGAGTAGGTTTCCTCCGCAGGGCCAAGGAAGAGTCCAAGTGACAGAGCTGATTCAGAAATCCGACGTTTGGAAGGATGTTTCTGTGCCTGCGAACGGCCTCCACGGCCTCCACGAGGGTAAGTCCTTCTTTGATCATGAGGAAGGCCAGTGTCAGAGTCGCTGAGCGGCTGATTCCTCGCGCACAGTGGACGAGCACCTTACCTGCGCGGACAAGTGGCAGAATGGCTTCAAATATCAGCTTAATCAACATTAGAGTCAAACCTTGTCACATTTTTACACCCTGATATATTGTGCCATGCTATACAGTTTTATTACACCTCTCATCGTATGTGTTTCTGTCGTTTTCCTGTGGGTTCGTACCTTCCTGACTCAGAGCCCCATGAATGAAATCGGCCGTCTCGGTGAAGAATGGGCTCAAATCAAACTCCTTACAGTCTGGTGCTTCGACTCCATGATACAGTATGTTGGTGCCTTCGTAGAAGCGTGGCCCGGTGTCAATGTGCTGGGGGCCATCTGCGGCATTCACCACATGTGTTACTCCCAGACCCACTAACAGGCTTTTATCCCGAGCTGTGGCCCTGTCAACGACACCGGGAGTGAGGACACTGTGGTGATTTCTCGCCCGTCAGCATATGTGTGCAGACGCATCACCGGTGACTCAAATGTACAGATTTTTTATTTTCATCCAAATCAGCTGGCCAAAACACAGGACTTGTTTGCAGCGACAGTTTCTCAACCAGAATCAGCATATTGCAGGAGGGGGCCCCTGAAGTGAGAATGTCACTTACGCATCTCCGACGTAGAGGTTGGGCCAAACCTCGTTGACAGCTCCGGTGGGGCGTCTGTTCTTCAGCAGAAGGCCGAGCAGATCGCAGGTGGGCGGTGTTTGATACTCTGGCTCCTCCTCTGGGCTCATATCTGCATCTTTCACTTCACTTGTTGGGGGATGATTAGCACAAATTAGATTTCAACCCAACACGCTGATAACAGTGAGATCATTTCACCCCCCGCTCAAACACTCGATGCGCCTGGATGGAAAAATCTGAGAAGTTATCGCTGCTTTTTCTGGTTAGTTTTTCCTCCCTGTAGGCTTTTGGAAAGGAACTCCAGTAAACTCTAACCTTATTGGTACAGCTCGCTCTGTTTTTCCATCTGAGCAGAGTATCAGTGTTGTTCAAAGGCTGAGCCCCCCTGGAATGAGACAGCTGAAGATGCCAAAGTCTGCGTGGACTATTTATTCCCTCGGATGACTGCGACAGAAGCCAGGCTGCTCGTGTGGTGACAACTTCAGCTACACAGCCACAGCAGTGTTTACAGTTGTACTGGTGTAAATGATTCAAAACACGGAGAGGAATTATTATCAGGGTCGCCACATCGAGTCAACTGCAACTTTGTACCTAATATAGAGATTTTTAAAGCATATTGTTGGTGTTATTCTTTCTTTAGAGACTAAACCAACGATGACTCTAGCTGCCAAAAACTATGAACAACACTTTAACAAGTCAAATGTTGTCACACATCTCTTCATTATTATGGATTTGTGGACACTGTAGCTTAATCTGAAGCCACTTAGAGACATTTTCCATTTCTAGAGAGTCGCCCAGAGTCAGGCAAAACATCACCGAGCATGCTCAGGGAATTGGTTTCACCCTTTAAACTGTTGAGATCAGCGAACTACAATAGTTTAAGGCGACACAGTCTCACCTCAAGGTTCATTTAGTAGTTGCTTTCTATCATGATCCTCACCAGCACCAGAGTTTGCCCATTCATCAGGGTAATATACACGGTCAAATGCGTGTTAAGTAAGAGGCGAGATGAAAAGGAGGTGTTCTGCCCTGTAATGATTTGGGGCTTATTACTGTGCGTCCCTTCAACATGGATTAGGATACAGCACAGCGGTTTTAACAGGTTTTGACCTAATAATCTGGGGAAATACCTGTGCTGACATGCAGAGTTGTTACCATTAAAATGATTTTTACATAAGTACACAGCTTACAGACCAATGGGTTTATTACAGAAGGATCTATTTAGCTGGTACGCTTGCTTTCAGTCCAGAAGACAAGCGAACAGCTAGCCCTGGTTCAGAGCGACATTTAAAAAATGTCCACCTCTACAAACAACATACAGACCTGTTTTGTTTAAATCAATTCAAAAATAGAAATGTAGTAAGTGTCAGCACCGCTGTACTGTAGCCTGAGTTTCACATTGATAAACGTACCATCAACACTAGTTTTTCCAGACTTCCAGTCACGAGCACAATGGCGCAAAGATAAAATCAACGTCCTTCTATCCCCGAAATCAAAACATCTATAAAATGTGCTGTAATGTGAGAAGTTTCACGTATAGGCAGTATTTTCTTTCAAGGTTGTGTCTATGGATGCTAACCAGGCTAACTTAGCTAGCTAACATCACAGATCCACTAAGGTACGGTGACCAGACGTCCCCGATTTCCAGGGACAGTCCCCGATAAGGCCGCCCTGTCCCCGGTTAAAACTGTCCCTGAAAATGTCCTCGATTTGAATGGGAGAGAGAAAAGTTGCGTGCAGACGCAAACTCCAGTTATTCCGGCAGCCACGTTACGTCGCAGTACCCGGAAACAGAATACGCGGCAAATACTTTTGCTTGCTGAAGAGCAGAAGACAGAGACCGTATGCCACGGAGGCTGCTGAGGGACTCGGGAGAGGACTAGCGGTGGACCTGCTGGGTTCATGGTGTGAGATATGGTCATAAAATCAGCTAAATAATAAATAAGTTAAATAAGAATCTGTTTAGTTGTTGTTTTTGTTTTATCTCTGTTTTTTACAGCTCTAATGTCAAATACTGCAGACATATGACAGAATAAACAACTCACGCAGCCTTAACAGAGGTGGCTATTCCTTAATTATAATACTACCGTACTACTACTACCGGGACTACTGAAACTTCTTATTGGCTACTCATTTGCTTTAATACACATTCAAAATACATAACATGTAATTGCCCTGCTATTTATTTCATAAGGATCACATTTGAATTTTGACCACCGCGCTGAAAATGTCCCCGATTTTCATTTCAGAAATCTGGTTACCTTACACGAAGGAGGCGCCTCATTGTTTATATCCCGGTCTGTCACAAGCACGATGCTCCAGTCCAGTGCAAGTTTCAATAAAAAGTAGCTTTAATTTCTTCAAAAATGGAATTTATTTTATAAAGAAAAGACAATGTCATCCACCTCACATGCAGATTCTAACAGGAAGCAACAATATATTCTGAATTTATGAAGGAACAGATTTTATCTCAAGTCCGCCTGTTAGCGCTGAAGCTCCTCGATGACACCTGGCCATGCAGCTCCTTGTCGAGCTCTCTAAGCTGCTCCAGGAAACCATTGTTTGGTGAGATGTTCCTGTTGGCGCTGACACCTTTGATGGCGTCCGCCAGCGTCATGTTCTCATGGATCATCAGGTAGGCCAGGACCAAGGTGGACGAGCGGCTGAGACCCATCGCACAGTGGACGAACACTTTACCTGCCGATTGGCGAGAAACAAAAACCACAGCGTCATCTCGTGTGGCTCAGTCAAAAAGCTCAGCTTTCCTCACTACCAGCTCCATTTCCGTATTTACAACCATGCAATGACGGGATTATTGCGGTGAACTTTATTCTGATGTCTAATTTGTTACTCCTCTGTGGATTAAAAAGCGTGCACATCACAGAGAGCGGCACTTCTAACTCCTGACTAAAAAAGTTTCCAACAATGTTGCAACAAATGTTTCTACACACGGTAATCCTCGCTTCCTTATCGGCCCCCGAGGATTAGGGGGCATAGGAGCGCGTAATTGAACTGTCTTGGCGTCTGTGTATTTCTGCCGGGGATTACTGTAGGCCCCGCCACACACTGGAGCCCCCGATCAGCCAGCATGTGAATGAGGAGGCCTCATCTTATTACTGTCATGTCAGATACCAGCTTCACTTTGCATAACAGGCCAGGCAGGCACAGGCCACAAACATAATTGTGTAATTTCCATGTCCAATAAAAGTGTTGCTTACAAATTACCAGGGCAATCCATTTAAAACCAATTTTCCTGGCCAAGGTCTGGGCTTATGAGAAGATTACCGTGGGGGAAAGATATTAGCTTGATATTATGTTTAGTGTTTGATTTGCATTTTAATGAGTGATACAACTGAGGGGGGGCTGCTCTAATGGGAATTGACTGACAAACGTTTTTGTTTCTCTGCCTCGCAGACACACAAAAAAGAAAAAATGTCTTCCCCATGTTAAAAGTGAAGAGAAATACCTCGAGCACGTCGAGAGCTCCTCACCTGTGGGCGAGCTCAGAGCGTTCTTGATAAAATTGGCCGCTGGGTAAAAGAAGGGACTCAAGTTAAAGGACGGCATGTCAAAAGCTTCCACTCCATAATAAGTGATTTTGGTGTCTCGGTAGAAGCTGGGCCCCGTGTTCACGTTGAACTTGCCATCAGCGGCGTTAAGCACATGGGTGATGTGGTGAGCCTGGAGGGTCCTCTTGTCTTTAGCTGCATACCTGAAGGGAAAAAAAGGCAGAATCAACCGTCCAGTGAGAGAAGTGAAAGAAGGGTCATGATAGTAAGTAGTATGTAAAATAAGGTATGTTCATAAATTATTGAGACACTTGTAATGTAAGATTAATAAAACATTAAATATTGCTTCGTAGATTATTAATAAACTGTATAATGCATGCATTTGAAGACCTTTTGTGTTGCCAGGTTGTTGACCCACGTTTATGTGATGAAACCTGAAACTTGTCTTCGTAGAAGTAGCCTAAAATTGTTGGGCTGGGTAATTCACATCAACTCTTATCTTTTATTTTCAGGCACCAGCTCTCTCAAACATTTTTGTATTTAGCATGTTAGCATGTTTACGCGCTAATGCTACAAACGTGGCTCATCTATGTGAAGTAAAAAACAATGAGCTGATGTTGCGCTAGTGTATTATACAGGGTTTGCACGGTGCGATGCTAATATTTAGCACATTTCAACCAACAAATAAAGACGAATTGTATACTTGAATGCTTCTTTAATGGAAGTTACTTCCTTTACACTTGAGTTCAAAACCTGGAAAACCAAAAGTGCTGCCTTATTACTGTCATATTACTGAAGAAAAATACATGTTAACACTGATGTTTAACCTTAATTTGATATTGCAAACTTGTCGGCAAATAGTTGGAGTCGTACCACAATATTCACTGTCTGACAGGCTCGCTCTGTGTTTTGTCTCCACCATCTCCTGAGGCAAATATCTGGTTATATCCGGCAGAGCAGTCATTCATTAGCTCTTTAGCTGCTAATTAGTTGCTAACTTTGCTAATTGATGCTGGGCAGGTAAAAGATGGGCAAGAGATTTTAAACTTTAGTTGATTGTTGGATATTTCTTAACAGTTTTATAACTCCTTCATTTGTGACAATTTCAATCTTTATTAACACAAGATTTTTTGGTCTCACATGTCTCCAATATAGATCCGGGGCTGAACTTCATCCAGATGGCTGCTGGTCCCTTTCTTTGTCCACATCAGCCTCTGGAGCTCAGAAGCCGGGGGGGTCTCATACCTGCCGTCTGCCCCCTCAGGGCTCGCCAAGCAGCTGAAGCCTCTGGGCATGTCTGGATGCTCCACCTCTGCTTTTTTACAACCTGTCACATTAAAATACCATGTATGATTTCCTGGCAGAGTTTATGGGGAGATTTTGTTGAAGCAACATTGCAAAATTGTGGTAAGTGTATTTTTACTTTACATCACTATCACAATCCACAATAATATAGCCTATGTTAAACTCATGTTACATTTTCGTTTTCTGCTTTTTAATGCAATTAAAAGTTACTAAGTTTGCTAAAAAGAACAAGCTACTGCTAACGTGAGTTGTTCAAAAACTTTCTTTTAAATGAAAACTCTGTGTACACAAACAATGTTCTCAATGCTCGTGTTCATGTGTAGAGACCCTGATGATACTACGAGCAGTTTCATGTTGTGTCGAGCCTTCTTAGTGTTTAAAAATAGCGATTTTGATGCTATCGTAAAAGTGCCCCATCATTGAAAATGATTTTGAACCAAAAACGAAAATACAGTCAATCTTAAAAGTGCCTCTTTCGTCATAATTATGCTTTTACACAAAGGTTTGACTCATATACATTCATAAAAAAAGCCTAGGTTGCTTTTTGGCGAGAGTTTCCCTTTGAGGTGGACATGTTGAGCATTTGTGAATATTTTATACATATCTTATTTACTGACCTGCTCCTAAGAGGCTCTCTTGAAGTGAGATAACACTGAAAGACAAATGTAACAGTGACAAGTGTTAATTACAACATCATGTATACTGGCCTGTAGCCTTCAAATATAGACCATAAATATGCCAATGAATGCACTCCGCTGCAGCAGAGGACCACAAGAAGACATAATTGTGAGATGACCTTATGATGCTCTCATTATTTTATCTCCTGCTCAATAGCACTTGCTGGGTTTTATTTATCTCCGGGGATATGGAAAATTGGTATTCAAGGCCTGTAAACATCAGCTTTTCATTTCCTGCAGGCAAGTCTAACCTGCGCATTTACAATTTACACACTGGGCTGTAGAGAGACTTATACTATGCATACAGTATACATTAGCATCCATTTAGGCAGCTGTGTGATTCTGCTTGAGGCTGAGGACGTACAGTACAAACGATGTGTATGCATTGTTATAGTAAAGAAACCGATGGCGGCCCGGCTTCCTATTTGCATTCTGCCGGTGCGCGGAGACATAATGTGGCACTCGGGGGTTCGGAGACTTATTGTCGTGTCCGCAGGGATGAGTCATTGAGACCAAATCTGTTTCCGTGACCTTTTGTTAAGCTGCCGCGGCATATGGAGGTGCACTCAAACATCATGATGGCTTTATCTATCTCGGCATTGGTTGCATGCGTGTCACTCAGAGCATGAGTGTGTGTGTGCAAGAGAAAAAAGATGCACCTCAAACTGGCATATGCTCCGTGCATACAAGTGTGTGTGTGTGTGTCTTAAAGGCAGAGTAAAGTGTGTCTTTGCACAAGTACAACATGTGCCTCGACTACCTGGAGGCTCTTCTTTCTCCTCATTGATCTATAAGTACAACCCTTCCCTCCCTCCCACTGTCAGGGCAGAGAACTGATTTCCCTGGTGCACATGTTGAGCTGCAGCGCTGCTTTCATAGCCTTCCCCCCCCCTTAGGCTAACCTGTCCTTCCTGCTCTACTTCTGTGTAATTAAAGATGCTATGTATGGGAAAGTGCCCACAGTTAACATGGAGGGCAAATAAAAATGGCTTTTTGTTACCTCCTCCGGGCCTCTTCTCGGTGGTTTTTATGAATTACACCTCCCTCTTTAGCCTTTTGGATGTGGTTCGTCTGCATTTGTGAGCAAATTAATAAAGGGAGAAAAGTATCAGGCAGCTATCATCACAGCACGTACTCGTCTATAAAAGGGCTTTATAGACATGTTTACCCTGCAAATAAAGGTATACAATACAATAAATCCATACACTGTAGTTTATAAACACTGTACATACTAATAAATATATTCCAAACGTGGACTTCTATCTACAATAAACTCCAAAGAACACATTGTTAGTAGACACTTGCCTTGGCTGGAAAAAGCGTTGCTTTTCAAGGTCTCTCTGTACGAGAGCTACATGTAGGTCGACAGCACAACTGTCTGCGTTCTCCTTTGGTAATCTACCCTGCAACCTTTTTTGCTATTTTAACATCTGAATCTCAGCCCAAAATAATTCTGGCATCATCTTCTGCATTCCTTAAAGGTTACCCGAGCTACCCAGCACAGGAGGAAAGGATAGGACACAGCTTTTTCAGTAGCAAGAGAATTAGATCAGTGCTGCTGCTGCACTCGGGCTTAAACCTGACACAGTCTTGAGATTCTTCTCTTTGGGGAGACGTTTTGAATTAACACCTGGGCATTGGGTCAAGTCTGGAGTTTCAGATCTCTCTTTTACTTATGAGCTGCTGACATACATTAATGCAGCACTGAATTTTTAAAATGACACTGCAACATAAATGAATCAAGTTTTTGTGTTTTTATTCAGTCTAACTTGCTTTGCGGAGTTTAAGACAATGCGAAGGTCAGATTTACAGTATTTTACAACTGTTTATTTAATGTCATTTTCTGGAAAATTCCTGCACAGTTCAAACAGTGATTCTACAGGAGTATGCTGCTAAATTACAGCAATCTGACAGCCATTATCTGTAAATTTACAGTTAAATACAGTGATTCTAGTGGAGTGTACTGCTAAATTATAGTCATCTGATGGCCATCACCTATAAACAGTTAAATACAGTTATTTTACAGGGGCATATTGTTAAATTACTGTAATATGGTAGTATTTACCGCTTAAGTTCAATACAGTGAATCTACAGAAGTATACTCCCAAATTATAGTAATCTGAGTACTGCTAATTTACAGTAATCTTGCAGACATTACCTGTAAAGTTACATTTGAATACAATAATCTGATACCCATTACCTATAAAGTTGAAGTTACATTCTGTAATTCATCAGGAGTATGCTGTTTAATTACAGTTATCTATTAAATGCAGTAATTCTAGCATAGCGCAAAAGTTGCAGTGAATAATGTCATTACTACTCTGAGTTCACAGTATACAACTGTCATTTGACAACAACGAAACAGTTACTTACTTACTTACTTACTGTGACAGTAATGCAACTTGTGGCCAGTAATTGACTGTAAATGTACAGTCAAATATTTAACAGTAAGAATCATTTGGTGAAATAAAAAGCACAAAAACTTTCTTATTAAAAAGAAGAAAAAAGGCTTGGACATACTCAGCTTGTCAAAAAGAACAACACAACTGTAGAAAGATGCAAACAAGTACAAACAATATCAACATTTATTTTTATCTTGAAGTTCATTCATTGCATTTGTCTTGTACCCAAGTAGAATATCATTGATTTAAAAAAAAAAGCCCATATTGACACTGAACCTGTGATCCTGCCATATAAATCAGTGTAGTTGTACAACATGGTGCCGTTTCTCTAACAGAATATTTGGAGGTGTGATTTCGAAGTGTCATTGCTGATACTGATGAAGACACCGGTGTGTGCGTTTGTGCCAGTGCATGCATGTGTGTGATATTGTGAAGCTGAGAGATAATGATTTCTAACAGTTCGGAATAATTGCTGTCAAACTCTACCATATAATCAACAAATCTGTGTATCCTTTTGTGTCTGACATTCCTATTGACAATCAAAAGACCGGGAAGCGTTTGATTGTTGATCAGCTAGCTTTGACAAACACACCAAAGGAGTTTCGCACTGTGAACACTGATGGGCACAGAGACAGACACTGTAGATTGATTCCCATTTTTGACTTTGAATGTCGACTTCAAGAAACTATATTATACTATATTTTATGTTTACAAAAAAAAAAAGAAATGGTGCTTTGTAGAACATTTTCCATAAGATATTTGGTCCATTTTGCTGTAATACAAAGTGAGGTGCTGAAGATTAAAACAATCTTACAAGAACGGGAGGTAAAGACGTAACTCAAAGACATGAAAAGTCCTAAACCTTCTTATCATTTGCTTCTTCTTTTAGACTTGTGCCTGTTTTTCACTTCACATTACAAAAGGTTTTAACTCGTTCTGCAATCCAACTCGTTTCGTTCATCTTCGACCTCTGTGTTACTGCCATCAAAAAACATTCAAATACGAAAAACACTTTTTAATAACCATCATTAATAAATGGTACATTTATACTTTAAGGTGAAATATATAAGAATTTTAGTTGTAAACATCCAAAAATGAACTAAAACGACCGACAGAGTGTGAGGCAGATAATGGCAGCTACAGTTAGCAGCAGTTAGCGGAGTATGAACTAGTGGAGTATGAATTCAGTTGGGTGACCAATTCCTACATATTCCACCTTTAATTAAACTTTAATTAAACTTATTTGACTGTTAACAGAGAATAAAATGCTTTGTAAACCATTAATACTGTATTGTAAAGTTGCTAAAGACGTTTATAACACTTAGATAATGATTAATAAATACTGTGTTGTTAATGTATTAATAATTCAAAGCCTTTACAATTGCGTAATAATTATTATTTATTTTTTTTAAAGCATTTCATTGTTTGTTAACAGTCAGATAACTATTAACTAAAGTTAAATTAACTATGAATGTACCATTTATTAATGATGGTTATTGTTAAGTGTTACCAAAAGACTTAAGACAAATCATTCTTAGCTCCTGAAGCTAAAAAGGTGAATCTTGGCCTGAAGGTGGCACCAGAGGAAATGTGACTATTGTATTAACAGCACACCTTTGGCTCAGCATGTCAGGCTCAGCTGCTCTGCGTTGTCAGATTTGGTGCAACTTTTGTCCAGCTTGACGTGTACTTAGGCTCAGCTCTGCAGTGCGCAGCGTGGTAGTATATGTTAGCTTGTTACCGTGCCTACTGCCATTGTGCTTCTGTGCATGTAAATAACTAGCATACTGTTAGCACCCAACATTTACAATAATGTGTCAGCATGCTATGTTAGTGTGTTTGTTTGTTATGTTCAGCATGTAATCTTTACTATGTTGGCATGTTATAATTAGCATTCTAAATTTCTATCCATAATGGCTATATGTGATGTTTAGTTCATGTAATCCTCCGCATGCTAATTTTCTAGCCCTAACGTTTACAGCATTTTATGTTTAGGATGTTAGAATGTTATCATTAGCATGCTAATTTAATAGCCTTAATGTGTACAGCATGTAGCGTTTAGTATATTAGCATGTTATCATTGGCATGCTAGTTTGCTAGTTTTCTAGCTCTGATGTTCACAGCATGTAATGTTTAGTGTGTTAGCATGTTATCATTTGTAGCTATACGCAATTGGTGTAATATGCTAACAGCTTATTCAGAATAACCTAAAGCTGAGCTGAGTCCGTCAAAAATAAAAATCAGTCATTAGGTGGACTGAAATTCATGACAAGCCGCTAGCTGTAGAAATATTTCAGTCATCACCATCCATAGAAACCACTTCTCTTGATTACAGGATCTGACAAGTTTTTTTCTTTTTTCTCGTCAGCTGAAGATCCAGATCCAACAGCAGCGCCAGGAAATTCCTGTTGGGGTAGATGGCTCTCTTCCGGATCAATGTCTGCAAAGCCTTTTTGAGCGGGAGGTGACGGTAGATCATGAGGTAGGCTAACACCAAAGTCGATGAGCGGCTCATTCCCATGATGCAGTGCACCAGAACTTTCCCTGAAGAACAGGACGAGATGAAGGGGAAGGGGGCATGTGAAGGAAGGATTAGCGAGAGGCCTCAGTCTTATTAATATCATACATGGCTGCCCGTCTCACGCTGTGGCCTTTCTTTTTTCCTGCTGCGAGCTAAAAATAGTCCCCACAATTCATCGCCTTTGTTCATTTAAGGTCCCTTTGCAGGCCCGGCCCGACTGTCTCTTTAATCCCACCTCGTCCTCTGCTTGATAGCTTCTTTGAAAGGAGCCCCGGTCACATTTTAGACTTAAATTCTGCAAGGTAAGACCCTTATTATTACTGCTGGCTGCAAATACACTTACACACCATTACAAGTTAGTGGTGACATTGAAAGGACGGCATGATGGGAGAGTTTGAGTAGCTGGGTTTATTAGGGGATTTAAGGAGTGAAATAAAAGATGTGCAGGGATGTAAAAACCACCATATTTTTGCAGCAGATTACTCTGAATTATATCATTAAAGCAGAAATATGATGATTCTTACACCTTGAGGAGTCTTACCATCAGGTGACTTCAGCGCTCTATGAATGAAATCAGCTGCAGGCTTGAAGTAAACATCCAGATCAAAGTGCGTCGAGTCGTCTGCTGGAATGCCACAATACACAAAGCTGTTGCCATAAAAGCTTTGGTTCCCTTTGCTGCCTCGCTTGGAGTGTGCAGCATTTAATACGTGAGTTATACCTAAATTCTGCAAGGCTGCCTTATTTTGGGCTACTGCCCTAGCGAGACAAAGAGACAGAAAGAGGTTCAAGACATGAACTCTAAGCATCACAGCACATGTTTCAAACCACACAGCACCACCATTCTGAACAGATACAGACTGTTAACACTACAAGTTTCACATTTCCTTCCAAGGCAAAGGTTTTACACTTGAAACAAGAAGTATACTTACACATTCCCTATGTATATCTTCGGAAATACCTCATCAACTTCGTTGAGTTGTACTTTGCACGAGTCCAAAACCCTCTGCAGGTCCTTCACGGTCAGATATTCTTTCCTCTTGTCTTTCAGGGCTGACATTTTTAAAGTCCAAAAAATCAGCGGATCTTGGATCGATCACTGGTCCAAATGTTTGTTTGTAGTAAAGGCAGTTCCCCCCCGTCAGCCTCGGCTCAGGGTGATCTGTACGAGCAGGTGTTTATCTGCTGTCACTGGACGGTTACCCAATTTAGTGCTTAACCTAGCGTGTAGTCTTACTCGTGAGGAGGGCAGAACAACAAACAGTGCAGCCCGGGCTCTGCTCTTCACACCGCTGTGGGACTCTAATTTAATAAGCCTCAAACAGAGATGAATCATGCCATAAAGCAGTGATAATTGGATGTAATTAAGGACAAAATGTTTAAGTGCATTGCTTACACCGGATGACAGGGAGTCTCAAGTAATGCAGCATTTTATGGAATGGAAACACTAACAGCTTCATGCAGCTAGTTTACTGCTCCGACATAAATAATCTCATGGAAGCAAATTGGCTGAAGAGGGTAAAAATTAAAGCTTTGCCGTCGGCTGCGCACGACATCAAACAGCCCTCACACGGCAGCAGACGTCTCTTTTTTTACTCTCCTATTATGTCGCAGGTCAATTTCACCCCTCTCGCCTTTTAAATGGAAGAAAAAAACATAATTAACCTCTTTTTTTCTTCAAGGCATGAAATGTAATGACTTTCCTTCATCCAGGGTCATGAATGTGCATTTTAAAGTGTAACAAGGCAGAGCTGATGTTGTACACAAAACCAGTCGATAAAGGTCTGTGGGGCGTTTTGACCCGAAGACGGTTATTGATCGATTATTTAAAGTGCTGCTTCTGCTTATCGTTCTACAGCAGCGTATGTGGTGGGAACAATCCTACCTGATAAGACATAATGTAATACTTAGGAAATACGCAGGTGGAGTTTGACGAAGTGGATTTTCTCTGAGGTTGATACTGCACAAATACTTTGTATTTGAGAAGCTTACAATTCATCAGATTCACCAGCCAGCATGATGTTTTACTCTGAGTGCAGCAGTCATGTAGAATAAGATGTTTCTGAGCCGTTTATGATCCAGGATTCCTCTGAGGTGGACTGACTAGAATAAAATGGTAGCAATGTACATTTTCAGCAAACCACGGATATGTTAAAATAGTACGTTTCTATCACATTATGTTCAGATTACATTTGTATGAGCTGACTGTCTTATCAGGAGGACATCGGGGATGGTGGTGTGAAAGCGAGGTGAGACATTTGCGTTGGCTTCCCATCTTTGTGGTCGATGAAACCAAATATTTTTAAGGAGACATTGGGACATTTTGCAGTGGCGTTTGTGTTGCCAA
>OMLP01002336.1:0-11300 GCA_900302685.1 Spondyliosoma cantharus
AGCAGGATGCATTATGTACACATATGAACAAATAATGGCAAAATTCCGAGCACAGCTGAATGGAGACCCATTTGCCAATTTTTGATTAATTCGTTTGTCCGTTTACTCAAACGCATGAGGAATTCAATTAATTTCATAAAGTGGAACAATAATGGGCCTAATCAAAATAAATGAATCCACAAAACCACATCATTGCTATTTATTACAAAAACACATTGCTCCAATTTGGTATGATGTGTTCCAATATCCATGGGCTGACCTGTTATTCCCAGTTAATTAAAAGACATACCCAGTTATGCCCAACTTAGCCCTTCACTTGGCTCAGACATCTCAAACCCAGAGCTCCTCTTACAGCAAAGTTAAACGGGCATGACGCCTGTCTGGCGGCACCTATTCGCCTTACCTCAGATGCCTTACAGTGGAGGAGTCACGCTGACATGTTATGTTCAGGTTCATTAAGCTGTTTTAAGTCTTTATCAGAAGCAGATGTGAAAAAGGACTTCACAAAGACATAAAAACACCAGGAATAAAAAAAACACACTAATGAAGAAACAGTGACGAGGCATGACGAGACAGAATTACACTACAGTTCTGATAATTATAACCCAGCTTTGAGAACGCCCTCAAGAAGGAGAAAATCAGTGAAGAAAAAACGTTGGCATAATACGGAGAAAAAAAATGCCCAGTAATATACTGCACAACATTTTAACAGAAGTAGTTTAGCATTATGAGTGATTTATGTGATACAGTGATTACACTAACTAACTGTAATGTTGCTATGGCAGGGGTCACCAACACGGTGCCCGCGGGCACCAGGTAGCCCCCCCAAGGACCACATAAGTAGCTCTCAGGCCTGTTCTAAAAATCTAAATTGAATATTGATATTATCTGTTTCCCACCTTGTTAAGTCATTGTTGATAATTATTGTGAGAAATCATTAACGTGATCAGTGTCTTCACATAGATGAGTATCATTAATCATTAATAATCATATATAACTAAAGGCAAACTGAGCAAATTTGTTATTTCAGAAGAGTGTATCAAACTGGTAGCCCTTCGTATAACTCAGTACCCATGAAGTAGCTCTCAGTTTCAAAAAGGCTGGTGACCCCTGTGCTACGGTAAGGTAGGGTAAACCAACCAATTTATTGATTCCTAAAATTGTTTGACATGTCTCCACCAATGTTTTAAAATGAAAAGTTTTATCCCCATTATTTTATAAAAGCCCAGTGTGTTAAACAGAATATGCACAATTTTTTTTAATGAACTGGTTGCTGCTCAAATTTAAACCCATGACCAGATATGCACAGTGCACTGTAAATTTAGGCTCAGCAACAGCCCACGACATATGCAGGAGACCTGCTTTTGCTCATTAGAAAACAGATGTGCTCGGCATGTACTGTAAATTCACAGTGTAATACATTAGGTGGATTGTTTAGTGAGCTAGCTAGAATAGTCTAAGGTCTACAAACAGAGATCACTGGATCTTTTTGCCTGATTTTATGGTACACAATGAGATAAAATCACAATGCTGTTTGCTAAAGAATATCTAGTACCTTTTTCATATGATCCCTCTATTACACTGATCTAAAATGTGATCTAAAAATCACATGTTCATCACAATTTCATGTGAGTTCTAATGTCTCAACCACTTTTCGACACAAAGTGACATCCTTTGCTAATTTGGAAATGTAAATTCACCAGTGGAAGGTCTCAGATCATTGGAAATAACACAATTTAAAAAGAAACTTCTACATTTGACAAACTCCTGCAATCAAAATGAAACTGAAGCAAAAAACTACAGACGTAGTCGAAAAATATCCATAAGGTCTGAAACATAAAAGTACTCATTACGATGCATTAATGTGCAAGCATCAGTTTACAGTTATGTTTTAACTCTATCTAACAATGCATCATGTTTCGAGGGTTTTGTACATTTTAATCTGCAAAATCAAGGGCTGTCAGGGGTGGTCATAGAAAAAAAGAAGTTTGAGTTTTAATCAGACTTTTTAGGAGGGACTGAGAGATTAAAAAGTCAAGGAAAGTCTTTTATTTTTCTTTCACTGTTGTCGATGTCAGCCTTGGTTTAAGAAACTTTGTCAGACTCATCACGTGACGAGTTTATTTATGACAACTCATATTATAAATATTACATATTATTTTTAATCTGATGTATTATATTAAAACAATATGAGGGTATGATTAAACCTGGGTACAAAACCTTGCCATTTTATGCTTTGCACGTTTTACATATCAGCACTGTACAAACTCAAATCTGTCTCAAGTCTATCTGCAGATGGTTTTGCATTCTGTTTTTAGGTTGAGTGAAGGGTCAAAAGAATAGAAAAGAATACAACTAATGCTCTGGAGGACTGTGCTTTAAAACAAAAAACCTCAGTAACTGCAAGAACTTCTTACTGGTAACTACAGCTGTCAAATAAATGCCCAACATTTCCATCTTAAATGTATAATTAAGTATAAGCATAAGTATAGTTGCAGCATTAAGTGGAGATACTAATTACGTAAAGTACATGTGTTATTTAAGTGTGCTGGACTGTCAGGGCCACTGTACTGCGCCCTAAAGAAAAAATGTTCACCATGTTTAATGTGATTCATTTGTAATTGCAAGCAAGATGGCAAATGTTATCCAATAATAGCAACAGTCGCCGACTCTCACTGAGGTGAAAATGGAAGAGATGGGAAGTTATAGAAAATGTGTCAAACTCTGTTTATGATCTGATGGAACGCACACACACATGCACGCACACACACGGACAGACAGCAGGATGCATTATGTACACATATGCACAAATAATGGCAAAATTCCGAGCACAGCTGAATGGAGACCCATTTGGAGATACATTAAGTGGAGATACTAATTACGTAAAGTACATGTGTACCTCAAACTTGTACTTAGCTAAAATTGTACTTAGCTAAATTAAAAAGAAATATGTTGACTAGTCCAAGTCAGACAGAGATTGCTTTTGTTTCATTGTGTTTTTTATTCTAATTGATAATGCATCATACAGTTATAGCATATCATCATTATCATTAATGATATGAAGTGTGTTGATTGGTGCCTGATGTGTTGGATCCAGGCACCGGCTGCTCCTGCAGCCCTGCTCCACGCACAGTTACAGACAGACATCGACTTGTTTTGCCATCTCCTTTCCTGTGCGATAGACCCGCTGAGACTTGTGCCATAAGTAACCTATACAGTGCAGCATGTCAACTCACGAGTGACTGCCACAAATATCAGACGATCCGGATGAGACACTTTATCACGTTTCATTGCTTTTCAAACGTATTCCGAGACAAGGACAATGTGATTTATTATTTATACTCCCGAAGCCATCCTATACTTCTCTGCCAATGGTCCGGCTAAAAATAAACAATTCATTTAGGACTTCTAAGCACAGATAATGGACGCTTTTGCCTTATGCACTAGACATAATAAGCACTTTGAAGTACAGTTACAAACAAAGCTAACTCTTATATATTCATATTGATGGAGAACTGTTGATCTACTGAGTGCTTCAAGGATGCTTACCCAGAAGTTAGTATCACCGTTGTTCCCTCAACAGAAAACACAGATCAGATTCTTTGATTGGATTTTGAATTATTGAAGAAAATGAACTCTGTGGCAAACAAAAGCTTACAGGAATACAGGATACTTTCACGTTTTTGTTCAGCCAGACCTTCACAAATGAACTCCGTTTTTGCCAGTTTTCAACATAAATGCAATCACCAGAAGTAAAAAGTTAACGTGAGGCAACAAACAAAACCGAGTCTCAGTTGCATGACTTCAACGTCACCACCACTAAGCTTCCTACTTGTTACATTAGACACACGTCACTGTAAATTGATCTATGTACAGGTTGAAAGCTTGAGTTAGAATAGTCTGCCGTTACAGGTGGACTGATCACAGCATTGCCGGATGTGCGCGTATTTGTATGATAATTCGTTCTTCTGTACGATCACGAGACAATGCTTTTAATGGTATTTGGTTTTAATCCACACTGTCTCGCTTTAATTAATTTCCTGACCTGATCTGGACAGCAAAATAAGGCCCCCACAATACTTCTGTGAAGCCAATCATGCTTGGTGTAGGCTATGATGAATGAATGATGGTTTGACTAATGAGTTTCTGTGTATGATATTGTTACGTTTTATGTTTCCAACAACCTCTGTAGTCTTATTTAGCCACTCTTATTTAGGACTCATAAAGCTTCAAATTATGTGCAGGACAAAACATGAAAATCTCTTAAACTTGTGTTAACTGCAGACCTTATAAAAAAACATTCAAAAACCCATTGATTTCAAGATGAGAGAACCAGAAGTGTAAAAAATGCCGACTCATCTCTGGGTTTTGAAGGACTCATCCTGCAGCACTCTATTCATTTCCTTGCGTGAGGTAAACTGCAAGGTTTTTGCTAAAAAAATTTCTTTTTGCCACGGTCTGATTCAAAAAAAGCAAAAATCAAACGAGAGTTTAGTCGCATTATCTCTGGATCAGAAGTGTGTGTGTTTTCTGTGCCTTAATTTAAAGCAATTACATTCTCCGAAGGCAGCGGGAGTCTGGGTTACAGGACAAGGTTACCTTGCCTGGCTGCTTATCATGGAGAAAGTGGCCTGCTAGGACAAAGCAATTCAGAATTTTATTATCATTCAAATTAGAACATATAGAGGGGCTTCTATCCGATTGGTGAAATAATGGGAGTCATTTATCTAGGTCTCAGCGACCTTTCATTTCCCATTCATGTCTTATTAGTGGAGCATACATCATCATCCTGCCATAATTAAAAAAGAGAAAATCAAATTGATTGTGGGGAAAAAAGGGTGCATGCAGGTAGAGATTGAATAGAGCTGTGTGTTCTTTGTAGTGTAGTTTCTGTTGTGGACTTTAACTGGCCTTTTTTCTCTGTTGATTTTCTTTTGCAATTTGGCTTCTTGGTCACACAGAGGCCCAGGAGGGACACTAACCAGACGTCATAGGTGTTTATCAGCTCTGGGCTAGCCACTGCCATAATCAGAACAAAAGCATATTAGAGGCCGGGTGATTAATGCGCCGTGAGACTGAAGGAAAGGTTTCTCACGCATATTAGTCTTCGTAATGGATTTATGAAAAACAAAATGAAAGTAGCATGGGCGGTTGACGGAGATAGGACGGGATTTATAATGTAAAATTGTTTGTGTTTGCTGTCTGAGGTCTTGTTTACACGGCCGTGCAGTACTGGGAGAAAGCATGTTGGTAAATAACAAATGATAGACAGTATTTTGAATTGAGATGGGTGGTTAGGTGGAACGGGATGTCAAAATCAGAGTTTTTAGTCAGCGGAGAGATGAAGAGACGTAAGACACCAGTGAGATGACTCATCAAAACCTAAACAAACTGAATATGGAAGGATGTTGTTATCACTCCAATCATGTTTACAGGCATCCACTATGCATTCAGCATCAACAAATCCAGATAGGAACTGAAAGGAAAGTAGTTAATGACTCATCACACCGCAGCTCAATGAGCATAACTCAATAGTGTCTCCTCTCCTCTCGATGTGAAGCTTTCAATTCACCAGGGGTCCACATTGGAGAAGATAAATGGGGTGAGAGTTACCCTCAAAGTGGCCCTAATGAGAAATCTGTGGGAGATGCTCATATTTTATCTGCAAAATAGAACAAAACAATTCCCCCCAAAGCCCTCTTAAATGCTAATTGAATAGTAATGCAATGCCTCAGGCATCTTGTTGTCAGCTCATTTGGGCAGTGATTTGTCTCAATCCGTCATAGGATTCTCACTTTTGGCACGCTCTCAATGAACTGCTCAATGTGCCATTGAAATTCAATTTCATAAATCCCTGTGCTGTACAACAGCCTCTTTGCCAGGCCGGCTCTACACTTTATATCAACCCAATTCCTCTTTTGCAGGGAGATTTGTTTTTTGAAAACACAAACTTTGTGGAATCAGTCTTCCTCTGTGTTTCATCTATTTCTCCGCCTCAGAAGCGCTTACCTGGACAGATGTCCTGCAGCTTTGTGATTCAAGCAACTTCACAGTTAAAACATATTTAATTGCCATTCTTTGTCATGTGAAAATGGATTCCCCAAGAAACATAACAAAGTCTTATCTCACTGCCGCACTAATAAAAATGATGGATAACATGGGAGCCTGAGATGACTGGAGACAATTGGATTTCACCCACATTATGTAATTCAAACGCTGCTTGGAGAACAAGCTGGAGTCTCAGGTTCCTCCTTGACTCCTCTCCACCCTGCAGGGTTATGAAGAGGCCACAACCGAAAGCTACTGTGACAGAAACATACACTTATCAAACACAATAGCTGTGCGCTACCACCTAGTAGTTTATAATAATTATCTGCTGTATTTTAATGAAGCAATATGACAAAACGTCCATAAAGCATTAAAAAATGAACTAAATTCTTAAAGGTGCATCTAATCAGAATTACCAAAAGATCAAATTAATATATATATGTTAACTTGTTATAATGTTAACTTGTTAAAATAATTAGAGCTCAAATGTGCAGCTCCTCTCAGCTGTAGTTTTTTTCTTATTGTTTTGCTTTTACAACTGACAGCCTTACTCTGAGGTTTAACCTCACAGCTCTCATCAACACTGTTTCCAAATGCAGCTAATTTAAACATATAGCCTACTATTTAATGTAGTACAGTATCCTGTATACTGAATAACATTGGCAATGTTGACATTTATTAGCTAGCATTAGCAACATGGTGAGTACAAGCAACAAACTGTCAGTCACTTCAGCGGACAGTTGATTCGAACAGTGTAAGGGTGTATTGACTTGAATGCAGTAGTGGGAGACATTGTGGCACATTTAGTGTCTGCATGTTATCAGTAACACCTTTACAGTGCTAAGATTAAACACACATTTTTTGTATCTGTTCTAAATGTACCTTAAAGGGATATTTTTCAAGTTTTTAATACTCTTATCGACATGGGAGTGGACAAATATTATAAATAAGCAATGACAAATGGGCATATTAACCTGAATGTAACATTCTTTAGTAATACTAACACAATGTAGTGTCCAACTTTACACTTGTTAAGGTAAACTAAACACTGTAATCGGCTGTTGAAAGTTTGTCGCATGTAGAGTTGTTCAGGTGTCTTTGTCGCAAGCAAGTGGTATTTGAGACTGAACACACTCTGCTGGTAACTCAGTTCACAGAGACAACAGAGACAACCCTCTGGCAGGGCTTTGAAGCTGAACCTGCCATTCAAAAGACCATTTTCTTTATCTATTTCTGCTCAAGGAGGTTTGTTTCTGCTCGCCATCCACAATGCTACTGCTGCATCGCTTCCTGATTTCCCAAACTACGGAGCGGGCTGGGGGTCATAATGCGCGTGCGTAAATTGCACCTCAAAAAAAATTAAGAAAAAAAAAACAGGGCAGTTTTTTTCAGGCGAATAACAAAAGTGTGAGGAATCAGCTTGTTGAACTACAAAAATAATTACGTCTATAGCCTATGATAGACTACATGTAGCCATATAGGAATCCTACACCTTTCACAGTAACACTAAAAGGTTAATATATTCAACCATTTTAATGTTTCAGGTATATAATTTTTGTCATTTTCATTCACATATTTCATTTCCATAACAAGTTTCAATGGGCTCAACACATGATTCCTCATCCCTTCGTCTCTGCAGCAGCTCTGTGTTCACCTTTCTTGTTTTTTTAATTTTTTTATATGTGTTTAAATAAGTTTGTGGTGTTGCCACAGTAGTGAAAAGCTTTTCCTACACACATCACAGTAGGCAGCATTTTCATTTACAGCTGTGAAGTAGCTCCAAAACTACGCTCCTCTTGCATTCAGCCATCACTGCTGGATGCTGAATTAAACTAGCGGTCACCGGGGCGAGGAAGCTTTTTGGACAACTCAGCTTGTTAATGAAATATAAATACGTGAGCGCAACGTAGAAAAAGTGAGACTGATTCCTTTGTATCGATCCAACTGACGCTCGGATCGATCTTCAAAAGGAGCACGTAGTATTGCTAGTATCGATATTTTGGGATCGATCCACCCACCCCTAATTCAAACAGTGGTGATTCTATAGTCTGTTGGGTTCCAAGGACAAAAATCCCTGGGGGCTTTCCAGCCAGTGTTCATCATAACTATGTCATACATAATCTTAAATGTAAATAATTAACTAAACAACTTCAATGTTTAAACATTAACACGTAAAGCACTGATTTTGAGGCAGCAGTTGTGCACAGTATCTTGCCTTTATGGAAGGTTTGATTGGATTTACAGTAGTCATTGCAAAATGTGCCAATACGAGTGCCCCCCCCCTTTCCCAAATGTCTTTGTCATGGCCCCAAACATTTGCCTGGTTGGCCGGTGCTCACGGTGCGCCTCTGCATTTAAGCCAGAAAGCTCTGATAAACCCGGCAGAGTTAGTGACTAGCTGGTGATCACAGAGTAGCATTTGGCAGCTAAAGAGGCAGAAGTGGGTGGAGAACAAATCAGAGCTAAAAGAAGAGTAAATATTGGACTTGAGGCAACTTCCAAATCAATCCTAATGCTGCTCTGTGCCTGCTGGATGTTCAAATGGACAATTCTTTGCCAGCATGTTCGCCATTTCAACTACATAGTAATAAATCAGTGCTGCGTTTTTAGCTGCTTGTGGTGAAAAGTATAAATGCTACTTTCTTTTAATGACTAAAACAAGTATCTTAGCCCTGAGTGCTTTGTTGAATAGTAATAGAGAAAGAGTGACGTCAATGAAGATGTGCATGAAGGTGATGGTACTCGTAACAACCACACTGTTCAGACCATTTAAGTACCTGGCTTGTTTTCAAAACAGGAAGTGACAGATCTGAAAAAAAGAAACGCTGTCCAACTTACTGCTGATTGGTCTGAATCAGAGAAACAAAAAGCACTGACACCAACTTTACTACTACTTAAAAAAACAGAGAGGCAGGTCTCATTATAAGTATTTAGGAATCAATAAGTGTCTTTTTTAAACACGATAATTAATATTCTGTTAAATTTTGACACATGCCTCAAGTGTTTTGCATAAGAAACAAAAGCTGTGTTTGTCATCCAAAACATCTCTGAATATCTTTTACTTAGTGATAAAATATGTACCGTCTCTGGTGAGCACAGCGTGTCAGCTTTCATTTGCAAGCTTCCCCGCCACCCCCTCGTCCCTTTTAAATTCATTTGCCACCTCTGAAGTTCAGCTCCAGTCCAGCAGTCCCTCTCAGTGTGGGGTGACAGAGCAGGTTAATTGCTGAATTTTGATTGTCACGGCGTAACAGATGAATGTGGAGGAGAAAGTATGGCATTAACAGATAGATAACAGATTGCTATCTCTCGCTTGCAGCAGTCTGCTGTGGCATAATGGTGTCAGAGTGAAGAAATTTTAATCACAGAGGTATGTAATGACATAAATCTACATATCATGGATGAGTAAAAATAATAGATGAACTCCCTGCAGCTGAACAAATACTCTGCATGTACTGTATATGTCAATGAACTGCATCATCCTCGCCTCATGATGTTAAATTTAAACCAGCTCCCATATCCCTGAGCTAGTGGGATTTAAAGCGCCCACTCCAAAATATGACTCAGATTTGAAGAAAAAAGGAAACAATATCACACTGTATGTTGCCACACAGAATGTGACCTTCAGAACTTTTAAGGTCCAAGAAATATTGAAGACATGCCTCTTTTATATGGCTACCCACTATTTAACTCTAAATCTCTTCCTTCTAAAAGTATCAGGAGTATTTTTGTTCCAGCTTTAAGAAGAGTTTCAAGCGCAACCTTGATTTCTTACTGCAGTTACGGCCGTCACGACAATTGATTTTGTTCCAGGCTGTCCAGTTTCTAAGAGTTGCTGCTGCCTCAACCACCAAATCATCCAACTTTTAAATGTAAAACCCTCTTTTGTATTGTTTTCTGTTTATTGGTGATGCATTTTCACATACTTTATGCATCTCCATGACACAATTTGTAGCATATGGTGATCGGCTAATGCACACCACTTAAGTTAATAGCATTTGTTTTCGATGCAGATTAGATTAATTGACCTTGCAAGATGGATCTTCCTCGCAGGGTACCTGTCAGTCGCTGTGCGACACAACCATCTTCTAGGTTTGTCTGGATTGTCGCTGGTTAGGAAAGGAATATTATACCAAATCATCGCAGGATTAGACATTATTTTCCGTTGTTGCCGATGCCTAAGCCCTGTCTAAGCCCTCGTTATGTTTAATGGTGTGAGTTATTGCCTGCCCCGAGCATTGTAACTTACAGGACGCAGAGCATAGAACATTTATAGACACTTCAGTCCCTATAAGGCTGAGGCCGGCTCCTGCAGTAAGCAGGGGATAAAAGAATAGCAATTTTCCTCATTGAGGTGCTGCTGTGTGATACCTGAATTTTAAAATTCTCTCCTCAGATGGAGATGATTTATAATTGATGTCCTTTATCGCATTGTCTTTTTGCTAACAGTCTTATTTTTTTTCCCAGCATGCAGTGTTTATAGAGAGTAGTCTGGAAGGATCCACTGAAGTGAAGTGGATGGGTCGTATTAGGGGTCAACCCATTATCCCTACTAATGTGCTGTGAGATTGGTAGCTAATTGATATTGCATGCTAATTGATATTAGCACTGGGCACATTTACAGCCTTGGGCTTTACATACAGTCCACACAGATACAACTAAGAGAAGCTGTGGGCTGAGACTCATTTAGTTCAATCTTCCTTCCTCTCCACGGTTATGTTGTGGTGATTTACATTTGATATTCTGATATTCGCGAGCACGACATTCAACCACAAAATCTTTACCTGCAGAGAGATGAGGAGATGCTGTTGGCAACAGGGAGGACCCGAGCAGAGAGAGCAGCACTTCAACCAGCAGGGCAGAGGCAAAAAACAGATTCCTGCAAAGTAAATTGGACCGTGAGTGTCGTTATTCCAAATTATAAACGCATGATATATTAAGGAAATAATCATTTGATGTGGAAATCATTGCTCAGTCTGTGCGCAACTAAAAAAACCCTCCAGGTAGAAAAGTTTTGGTTTGTGTGAACAAGATGTGAAGGTGTGAACAAGAACGTTAATGATGGCTCCAGTCCCACAGGTGTCCAGGGAATGAAGCCATTATTAATGTGAGAAATTCCACCTGTGCTATTCCTGCTTAGACAAGTCAAAATATGTGCTGTGAAAAGGACAGAGGCTGGCACACAAGTCGGCTTTTTAAATGAATATGACACCAGAAGCTGAAGACCTCTGCACACGTAAAAAAAAAAAAAA
>OMLP01002338.1:10620-34445 GCA_900302685.1 Spondyliosoma cantharus
TGTGGAGTGGATATAGTGCTGGTATTTGATGTGTGTGTGTGTGTGTGTGTGTGTGTGTGTGTGTGTGTGTGTGTGTGTGTGTGTGTGTGTGTGTGTGTGTGTCAGTCATCAGGAAGGAAGTCACTTTTCCCAGCAGACTCATCCCAAATATGTGCATATTAATATGTCTCTGCAACTGTGTGTCTGCTATCTGTGTGTGCATTCTGGGCATGGCAGACTTTTAGGATTCCAGGTGCGTTTCCGTAACACACTCACCTGAACTGGAAAATCTTGTTCCTGACTGTGTAGTCGTAGAAGGAATCTGAGGCCGTCACCGTGTACGAGACGTTGAACTCTTCCCCATTGGTTACTTTCTCTGGAGGACGCTGCACCCAGGCCATTTCCAGACCTGTGTGACAACACACATGTCGCCTCAACACAAACATTCAGTCACGACAGTCTGCATACAATCTGTATTTATCAGGTGACACTATGTGCTGTGTTTGTGCAAAAATCAGCCGATTCACTGTCATTAATTCTGGACGAATGCTTCAAACGGTGTCTCCTTCCTTTTCAGCCACACAAGGAAAAACATCTGATTTTTCTAAATCTTCTAAAAAATCAGCTGCAGTGAAGCAGTTAACCAAACGGAGAGCCAGACAAACAGATAAATGTATAAATACTCACCACCACAGCTGATCATGTTGAAATCATTTGGACTGTTGATGGGCCAACAGTCGAACTCCGTGTTGTCCAGATCATGCCAGCAATTCACTCCCTGCAGGCAAGACGGGAAGCTTTTTTCATGTGAAGGCATTTTTTTCATATGTGCAAACAATTTTGAAAAGCTCTAATGTGTGTAAATATCTTATCAGAGAGACGGGGCTGTTCATGTTAGTGTGTGTTAGTGAATTAAATACATAACTCGACTGTGTAAAGCCTTGTTGGTTCAGAGCCAAAATGATAAGGAGTAAAGTCAAACATCAGCCGACAACATTAACAGCAAAAGCAAAAGCACTATGGTAGCTCAAGTATTATCACAGTAACACAGTATTATCGTTGATTTAAAACTGATTACAGAACATTTCATTATGGAGGAAATCAGGCCCGCAAGAAGCTGAGAATTAACCCAGCGATACACAGAAACACCACAAGCCCACGACCACATGCTCACAGCAGCAAGTGTTTCTGACAAGACAACAAAAGCATGGAGGGTTCCTCAGAAATACATGAAAATGTGAATATTATACACTCAGACCACACAGTAGTTTGTGCTCTTTCTTTTTAATAACATGCACCACCTCTGCGCTCTTTTCACACCAATGCAAAGTACATTTACGGGTTAACCTTTAGAAAAATGTGGCTTTTAGTCCCAGTTCCTGTCTGGAATCAAATATTTTAAAAAGTGGTGTGTTTACAATTTAAACCAATCTAATTCACAAGTGAGAACTTACCAGCAGGAAACACAGGTAGAAGGATGCTGCTGTCTGTAGAGCCATGAGGAGGTTTGCTGCCGTGGCTGGACGTGCTCTCAAATGACTGACTGGCTGGAGGACCAAATCTGTGCGTTTGTGTGTGTGTGTGTGTGTGTGTGTGTGTGTGTGTGTGTATGTGTGTGTCCGGTCACCTCAAACCCCACTAACGTACCCTTATCCCTTTTTTCTTGTGGTCCACCCTCTCCTTTGTCCCTAATTGTCCAATCAACAGAAGAGGCTCTCCAGTCACAGTCTGATTATGTACTCGTTCACGAGGTGCTTCAGCTCACCTTCAGCATCCTACAGGTCAGAAACACCCTGAACTGACCACCAAGGCACTGTTTCTATCACCCGAGCTGACTCCATTTCTGGCGTCTAAATTAATGATATTAATCATGGTAACCTTTTCCAATGAACATGAAATATAATTTGAACATTCAACTCTGGGAAACGTGACCGTAGGCATAGATGCTTCAATGTTATCACATTTTAGGCAGTGGTGGAAGAAATCCTCTGATCCTTTACTATATTTAACGGTGCAATGTGTACACATTTGAGTTGAAAACATAAAAAAATAACTAGAATTATTAAGAAATAACAGTTTTGACATTGTGATTTCACCAACACTCCCCTGGTGCTCAAGGTTCACAGTCCAGACTGCTAGCTGCACTGCTAACTGATCTGACTAGCCAACGGCAGCTACAGCTAGCAGCAGTGAGCGGTTACTCTAGTGATATGCCGCCCCCTATTGATTCGAGTATGAATTTGACAGGTGGTCAATTCTTACATATTGCAGCTTAAAGAAAAAGTATAGCTCTGTGTTATCAGTAAAATTAACTAGAATCATCAAGTATTTTGCAGAAAGATTATCCCTGTCAGTGTTTTACTATCATATCTGATGTTTTTGGATTAAAAGTAGACTGATGCGTGAATGTGTGTGTTGCTGTAGATGTTTACGGTTGAGCTCATTTTGACTCCTTTATATACTGCTGAGTAGTTGAGTCTACAGCGATGGATCATATCCTATAAGATCATCATATGTTTGTAGCATGTCTGTCCTGTGAGAATCCAGTTTCCCAACAAGTCAACTTTTCACAAACTCAGAGAAAAAGCAGAGAAAAAAGCTTTATGATGATGCTTTTTTTAAGTAAATCTAAGAAGGTTGGACACTTAATTTAACTTGAATTTTCTCAAAGAGTAAAGGAACACTTAAATCCTTGAGTTTATGAGGAAAAACCCAATTCTAAATCAACACATTTTAAGAAGACATCATTTTCAGTAGACCGGAAGCGTAAAAAATGTTGTAATCTGTATCTAGTAGCTAGTAGTAAAGACCTCAAATATGTGACATAACATCTCTCATTCTAGGACACTGAGCTCACATTGCAGGAAGGATTTTACTGTCTTCCTCAATGTACATGTAACGAAAACAGGAAACATCCACTCCAGACCCATGATCTTTTGGTCGGGCTACATTTTTCAAAACTGTTGCCAAAAACAAAACTAAAGAGTCATTGATCAACCCCTTTGCTTTAAGAGCAACGTTGTGTAACTTTTTTTTTTTTTTAAATGTGTCTTGTAATAGGGTGAATGGTGTCTCTGTCTCAGCTGCTCCGCCCCCTATCATTTGCTTACAATGCCAATTTCTGCATTATGTTGCTTTAAAAAAAAAAGGCCAAACTACTCAATTGTTGGACAGAAACACATCAACAAGCATTTTCTGAAGCTTTCAGCCGTAAAATCACCACACTAGTTACTCTGATCACTGGAGAATTGCGTCACTGCTTGAGTTTGTTTAAGCACTAAATCCAGCCTGTTCTGCGTTTACGTAATCTTGCACTGTCATATTTACCGTACCGCTGTCCTCCCCTGTACATAATATGAGTCAGCATTGAGCAGTGGAATTCCCAGCCTCCATTTGTCAGACATACAACTGTGTCTATCAGAGTCCAGTTGAACTCCCACACACTGAATAATGATGTCTGTTGCAACTATGTAGGAGAAAATAAATGATACCTTATTTAACTTCGAACTTCACCTCCGAGTGAGTCCTTGCCTTTATGGCACGAGGGATATTTATATAACATCATACCCTGTGTACCAATGAACATTTTCATTCACTGCCTACATCTGTTTTCGCCCTGAGATTAAGACCAAACCCAAAAGACAGCATTTATGAACATCTGTGAAATTTAATTGGCTTTTCAAGAATGCATAATTACAGCACAGCAGTAGAAAAAAAGCCTGCCACACCACACAGTTTACAGTGCATGTTTTTGGGAATGTAAAACCGGACTGGCAGGCAGCAGTCACGACAGGTCTACAGAGCAATTTAGGACACAGTCGTCGCTACAATATAGCATGCTTTTAATGGAGACAACAGGAGTTTAATTAGGCCTAACCTCAACCTGAAACATTACCCGAGAACTTATTTTACAGGGAAAAAAGCAAGCTACAATGTTGAATCTTTTCTTCTGCTGTCAAAGGAAGCCGGTTGTGTTTCAGTGGATTAAATCTGAGTGGGTTTTTATGGCATAAAGGGGATAAAACACCGGATTAGGACTGTAATGAAAACTGGTTAGCAACAGAGTGAGGGAACAATAAAAACAGCTGTGGGTTTGTGGTTGCAAAGAGTGAAAGGTTATGAACAATAGGCTTGCATTTCAAGCATGGCGACTTGAGCAAATTAGAGGGCGGATTTAACGATTCAAAGGCTTTCTGGGGAGCTATTTACTACATTGGCTACAGTATGTAGTATTAAACAGCATCAGATGCACATACAATTCCCATAATGTGCAGTTTATAACTGCCCAAACATGATTCAATGCTTCAAATGCATTTCCCTGTTCCTAGCTGACAACATTTTCTAGATGTTCATGGACATTTTCAGATTTAGGTGACATTCAAAACGATTTAAATCGTGTCAGCTAACACAGCCAATCACTGAAAGCTGTAGTAAATTTGAATTTTGTGGCTATTTGTATTGTTTTAAGTGCTTTGAAGGCTAATTCGCAGGAGGATCTTGTTCCTCTGACTGAGAGTTAATTCCGTTTTTCAGCTCTTTAGCTGATAACGCAGACTAACTCACTGAGTGCAAATAATTGGCCTGAACAAGGTAAATCATCCTGAAGTGGCAGCTCTTAAGCATAAAATATCTCAAGTAATGGTACTTCATCAAACTGCAGTACAAGTCATGTAATTGGACTGTTTTTTGTTAGTACACTGATGTCTGCACTTATATCATCAGAGGTTTTTAGAGTCAGAGTCAGTAACTGATGGTGGTTTTCATAAGAAATTCAGGAGACAACTTGACTCAGTCAAACAGGATTTACAAGAAACCTTATGGTTCGGTTTGGCAAAGGTTGGTGTCAAGCATGTGACTGTGTGTGCAACATTTACCAAAAGCCACAACCAGGTACAGGTGTTGTGAGGCTGCCCTAATTCTAATATCAGCAGGCTAACATGCTCACAAAAGGTGTAATGGTTACTTTCTTGACCATATTAGTTTAGCATGTAGTATGGTAGGTTTTGCTAATTAGCATTACAAACTACAGCGGAAGCTGATGGTAACATTGGTTTGGCAAGTATGGAGTGGTGTAGCAGTGACGCATTTTTTAATAGGCTAACCAAGATGTTAGCATTGCCCTGGTTTCCTTGTCAAAAAGCTTTGGAACATCACCGGAAATAAGCTCTGTGGCAAACACAAGTTCATGATACTTGCTTGTTTGTTCAGCAAGATAATCTCCACAGATAAAGACAACTTTTGTGATTTTCGAAGCATAAATTCAATCACTAGAGGTAAAAAGCCAGCATTAGGCTCTAAACAGAGCACATTGTGATCGCATGACTTAAACGTGACTTTGAGGGATCTTATTCAAACTGATGTTCATATCAGAGGTCCTAATAACTGTGAAAGTCATACGCGTTATTTAGCTCTTCAAATGAACCCCTGAGCTGCTTGCCGTTTCAATATCATCTCATTTCAAACGGAAAAATCCGCACATTGTACATATTGTACAAAAAAACATGAAACTCCACAAGCCGTTAATTAACAGTACATTTTTATGATTTTTAAAGTCCAAGGGCATGCCACACATGAATGTCAATGAATAATCTCATTTCAATAAAAAAAATTAAAAAAACACAATACACCACCACTTGAGCTGTAAACCTCATATGTGACATTCCGACACTCCCAAGATAAAAACAAAACAGCTTTGATGACATCATGTCCTTTACAGCAGGAGTAGTATAAATACTGTACAGCAGTTTGAACCCTGTCAATGATTTACCAATGAAGTCATATGTGTGTGTCTATTTGTCAGAGTTACAGTCTATTCAGTCATACCCTCTTCGGTTCCTGCAGGAATCCAGTGTGTCGCAATCGTTTTTTTAAAGCCCTGCACTATCAGGAGAACAGCTGTTTCGTCACAGCGTCAGCAGCCATTCGGTGAGTTGAAGCGGACGTGTTAAAATGCTACAGGGAGAACGAGTTTGGCCACAGACGAGAATGTATCGGTTTGTTAGATGAGCCGATAAAAAGATAGCAGAAGGGACAAGAAAGGAGTGACCCTGCTATCTGTTGAGGCCCCCCAGAGGCAAAACTGCCTTACAGAAGAAACAGGGTGTGAACTGGGTTACAAATGACTTCACCTCTTCCTGAGAGCATCTTACAGGATGTACAAGTAGATACATACGTATAGTACAGCAGTTTACAGTATTCTTAGCTTAAAAACAGGAAATTATCTTTAAAACTGTGCCCCAAAAACTACAGTTTTATAGTACCTGACTCTGAACAACTTACATTTCTTGACTTAATCATGCATTACAGTGCTGCTTCCTCGAAAGCTACACATGAAGTAAACTTACAGGATCGAGCAAATGTAGATGATTTTATACTTGGGAGAAAGTATCAAAAGTATGCATGATTTTTAACCGTTTTTACAGATGGAAGTAGAAATGTACCACTGTTTTTCTTCATACTGGATTCTTCAGCCATTTGAGAGCAGTTCTATCCAAGTTTAAATAACCCACAGGAATGTGACGAGGAAGACCAAAAGAGCAACGGGGATCCCACTTTACACACGAATGGGAGTTATGAGTCCAAAAAATGGCAAAATCCTGAAAATCTTGCATCCACCTGGGGAATTCGGAGTGCATCAAGGTCTCTTATTTCCAGCTCTCTAGTGAAGCAGCTGGCCTGGAGTGTCTCTTCAGTAAAGCACTTTTAGTTTACCGATCCCCTGAGACCAACTGGAGATGATGGTGTACCTTCTCTTTCGAGTCAACTCCAGTCTGTATTTTCATAAGGCACATCCAGTCAGAGCTGAACAGAAGTGCTGGTAACAGGTTTCAGGTCTTGAGTATGGCCTGATCATCTTTTTTTGTCTCCTCTGATGGAAGCTGACTGTTGCCCGTGTCCTGAGCAGAGCTGAGCGGCCTGGCGTTGGCCTTCGTCGAGCGCTGCCGCCGCGTGCCATTCCCAATGCAGCGCAGAAGGTTCTTGAAGGTTTGCCACATTTCCTCGTCCTTGTAGGAGTAGATGCAGGGGTTCATGACAGAGTTGAGCACAGCCAGGAGCAGCAGCCAGCGTTTTAATTTCACGACTTTGCAGCTCTCGCATTTGAGGCCGTCCAGCAGCAGAACCACCAGGCCAGGCGTCCAGCAGATCACAAAGGCCCCTTCAGGAGACAAATCACACAGTTTGGTTGTTTAGACTCTTATTTCTCACATGTACCTACTTTGCCGCATGCTACACTTTGCACAAAAAGGTAGTTTTAAAAGAGTGTTTCTTGTCTTTGTGGAAGAACCTTCTGGAGTCTTGCTATTGCCATGATGTTGCCAGGCATTGGCTTAAGGTGTAGCATGAAGCAAAAATCTTATTATAACCTCTAAATAACATTTTAGTACAGCCCTGATTCACTGCAGCCTTTTCCAGTATATGGGTGTGTATTACATCAACAAGTAACTTTGGCGAACGATAAACAGTCCCACCTACAGGAATCCTGAAGTTAAATGTGTGTTCACCACATGGAAAGACGATTTTTTTGAACACATTGTTGCAATAAATCATATTATTTCTGATCTGAAAAGCATTGCCATGTACTTTATTAACCACCAACAATACTGAGCAACAACTTAAAGTCGCTTTTCAAGAAATCCTCCAATTAACTTTCACAATGCACCCTGATATTGGAGATAGTGGAGGAAATATTCCTTAGTGAAGGCATTAGAGATGTAAATAATAATTATTTTCCTTGTCAAATCATGTTTCTTCAAATGTCTTTTTTGCTTGATAAATGACAGTTCATCTAAAAAGGTATACTATGCAAACTTAAAAATACTGATTAGACTCAAATAGACAAAAATAATCATCATTACGACCCACGAGAAGTGTGTGGCGGTGTCTCTCTGCCTTTATTTTCTTAATATTTTGCCGTGTGCGCAATGTTTCTGGCTGTCATCTACTAACCTTCTCCAGAATCACTCACTGCATGTGGGGTGTTTATGGACAGCAACTGACAAATCCAGCATAGTATGCACTAAGAACAACTGCTTATCAAAATAGTTGCTCAATACATGTCTATTGAATGACTTAACTGCTTCAGTATTACTTAATCTCTTACTCAACCCAGTCACTAAATGATGATTCCTGCAGGCTCCTGCATGTTCAGATGTTTATCAACCCATTCTTGTACTATTGCATCAAGCACCAGTTGAGATACAATGACATTACTGTGTTCAATTCTTAATGCTGTGTGTTTGGTAAATAAAACGGTAGTTCACAGGACCACGGAAGCATCTAATAAGCTATCAATTTCAAACATGTTTGGGCACAAAAACAGAGCTACTAAGAGACTTCTGGAACCGAAGGCGAGATACAAGCTGCAACTTGTCTACCAACAGCGCTGTTGACACTACCAGCATCTGTGCAGCTTCAATACATCTGCAGAACAAAAACAAGTTGTTCTATTGAGCACTCTCTCTCTTTGTCTCTCACACGGATACATGTGCACACAGCTACAGTATATCTGGTAGATGCGTTGATCTTTGTTTTCATGTTTTTCACTACTTTAAGGGCTGAAAGGCAAAAGCTTTGGCCACATTTTTACAGTGAATTTCTATTTTTATACCTTCCTCTTTCCTTTGTCTTTGATGGCCCACACGCTCAAAATAAAGCGAGCTGAATTGGAATTGAGTGAGAAAGCCTATTAAATGTTTCTTCCATTGGCACTTTTTCATGCGTTGAAGTTTAAAAGTGGACTTTCTTCCCCTTAAATCTCTACAAAGAAGAGGAAAAAAACAAACGGGATTTTAGGGACGCACGTTTCAAGCACATGTTCCTGCTCTCAGTTGGTATTCTTTTGATGATGGTGGTTTCAGAGAAAGAATGAAAACAAATCTGAATATGCGTAGAGTAGTTTGAAGCCTCACTTCACAAACAGGCTCCAGTCCGCTCAGGGCAGGCGTACTACAGCTGTCAGCTATTAAACTCCAAGAGTTATATTTTACCAAACTAGTGCCATGCGGAGTGAAGTACAAAGGAAGAAAGCCCAAAAGAAGTCATTCCTTATACGTATTTTTCATTAGCGTAACTGGAAAAACTTCACTGCACACATGTGAGTTTGTTCTTCATTTCTTTTATGGTTTTTAATAACACAGGCAAACACCAGCGACAATGTCCAAATGTAAAGTCCCCATCCAATGCTCAACTCATTCATTTTACTCTGGCTCTAACAAAGCATTTGTGGGTAAAGAGTCTCCTAACTGGTTTGCCCAGTTGATATTTCCGCCTCAGCAAACTGCTTTAGAGTTAAAAGTTTTTTTCTGCGTTAAGGGACAGTGCACCCCAAAATGTTAAATATACCTCCCCTTTTACCTAGGTGTGAGTTGTTGAGTTTTGGAGATTTGTCTGAGATGTCGGTTTTTCTCTCAAAATATAATAGTACTAGATTGCTTGTATTGCTCAAAACATTCAAACAAAATCTATTTTAAAAAAATTCAACAGCAAAGACCCTTTCCAGAAATCATAACCTGTTTACTCAAGATAGTCTTCAGAAACAAGTGATGGGGGGTGACACGAAGCTGCTTACGACAAGATCTGTGGATTGTCTCGGGTTACTGAATCATGATATCTGGTATCTCACACCAAAATGATATTGATGGATAGAGATCAGAACAGGAAAGAGGAAAATGTGTAAATTTGATATCCTTTAAAGATTACATTCCTGTAACTCTCAGATGTTCTATTATAACAGTGCAGGAGGCACTTTTCTACAATCTTCACAGGGAATTTAAGAAAGACACTTGAGTGCTAAAACTTCCACAAGCCTAAGGGAACTCTGCAAAGGCCGTGAAAGCAATTGACCTCAAGTATAGCTTCTTCTTCCACTTCCTTTCTGCCTTTTTTTTCTTTTTTGATGGGTGGGGAGGAGGGGACGTTCATTGAAGGCCAGTGTGGTGTGGTGTGGACGGTTTGCCACACAGGCTGAGCAGCAGTGTCCTTGCAGGGAGAAATAATTACACAGCAGTCTGGAATAAAGTGTGTACAGAGGCAGACGGCTCCTACACAACAAAGTGTATCGAACCATCTGGCCAGCACGCCAAGTTCCCAAAGGGACAAGGAACAATGACAAACCTTTATCCTGCAGGGCGACTGCGCCAAAATCACTACGACTATCTTGTGCATGTGAGTGAGTGCATTCAACGCTGAGTCGAACTCATCTGACTCACCAGAATTCCAGAGTCTGATGGTATTGCATTAACTGTATACAATGTGTGCTATGCTCACATGGGAATATACTATATTTGGTGCCCTGTATTTTAGTGCTCCAGCTGAAAAACCTTGTACAGTCCTATTGTTCAATTTTTAAAGGAAGGCGCTGGGAGGGAAACGATTTGAGTTTTCGCCTCTATTGCAAAGTATCCTGTTGCAACACCTAAACAAAGAGAGCTAGACCAGGATATCTGAGAGCCTCACCTAGGAGGAAAACGCACAAGAGGAGAAGGAAACTAAGGAGACTTCAGAAAGAAAAAGAGTTGTTGTGAAGGTGCACTTTGGAGAAAAATCTAAAACTCTCTTCTCGCAAAAAAGGTGACAATGCATGTTAGGACTTCTGGACAGTCTTCTTCAGGATTGGCCGATACTCAGATAATTTTTTAACAAGCATCGTCAGTGTTTTTTCAGTGTGAAATAGCCATCTAGATAAGGGCTTTTTAACCTTTATGCCAGTAGAGCACCTTGAATATTTGTCTCTTGTGAAACGTCAGACTTTTTGAGTTTTTATACTAAATGAACAGAGAAGCGCAGCACAAACTTGTTGATTCATCGATTAGCTGATGAACTGAAAATGAATAGCAAAGAACTCGATAATTCACCTGTTTTTTAAGCAATTTATAGCAGAAATGAAAGAACACACTTCAGAGAGTAGGTTTACGACACATAATATTGTGATCAGAAGTGGCAGGTCCAACTGATTTCCACTGATGAGACAGCAATTACACTGCGAAGATGAGTGTTGATAGCAAAAACTATTCAGTTGTTAAATTAAGTCTGTGAGGTGTGTTGTCTCGAGGTATTGCTTCATCAGAAGTCACACAACATAGATGTGTTGGGTTTTAGCCATCTCCCATAGACTTCAATAAACAATCAGCTGTCAACACAATCTGGCGCCAAATCAAGATTGAGTGAGGTATTGACACTTCCCTTGTTTGACATCCTGTAAGTTGAATCTCTGTGGTTTTTGGACTGCTGGTTTGACAGGGCAAGCTTTTTAAAGAGGATGTCCCTCAGGGCAATGGATAATAAAATATTATGAATGATTGATCTGATGGGCAACTAATTAAATGACGGAATGAGCAACGATGGGCAAGTGAGTGAGCGAATAATCGGACTGCGGAGACAAATAACACGAGCTACAGAGAAATAAGAGAAACCTTCTGCTGATTCCTCTTTTGCTATCATTTACAACTCCCTACATTCCCAGACAATCTTACGCGTTTGTCATAATGCTCAAGGTTCTTCTCTCTTATCAGGAAAACACAGGTTACAATCCAGCCTGTTCAGCAGTGGCTTTGTGTCCTCCTAAACCCCAGACGAGCTGCACACATCTACTACTTATATCTTAAGTGACTAATGCTGTGAATGCTCTGACTCACTGCTGTCGCATGAATCTTGATGAACAGACACTTTTACGACCAGCACTTACCGAGCACAACCATGACCGTCTTGATGAGCTTGATGGGCGTCCTCTTGCGGTTGATGGAACCGCTGGTGTGCGGTGTGAGCACAGACGTCTTCTTCTTGACGTAGGTGTAGATCCTCATGTAGATAACCACCATCACCAGGAACACCACCAGGTTGGACGCGGACCAGAAGATCAGGTAGCTCCGGCTGAAAATGGGGGCCAGCTGGGAGCAGTCGCTCAGGTTGCAGATGCAGTTCCAGCCCAGACTCGGCACAGCCCCCATGAAAATGGAGATGGCCCACACCAGCACGATCAGCAGGGTCACCCTTCTCTTCGTCAGGTTGCTGTGGACTTTCCAGTTCATGACGGAGATGTAGCGTTCCAGAGCTATGACCAGTAGGTTAGCCAGCGAGGCCGAGAGACTGATGTCCAGAAGACCTTGACGGAAGAAGTATCCCTTCACTGTGAGTTTACGCGACACCTCGCCCGTGTTAAACATGAGGTAAACATATGCGATGCCGGCCAGGAAGTCCGAGGCGGCAAGGTTGGAGAGAAGATAGTAGAAAGGGTAGTGAAACCTCTTGTTGGTGATGACAGCAGCTATGACCATGGCATTGGAGACTAGGATGAAACAGCAGAAGAGAGAGCCCACCACCTGCACCAGGATGAGCTGCGTTTTGTCCCATTTATCTTCAGCCCCAATGTTCTTGTAGAAGAAGCCCATGGACTCATTATAGTGACAGCTGATGTTCTGCGGGTCCATTTTAGAGGTGATTCTGTCAAATGAGTACAATAAAATGTAAGAATTCAAACATTTATGATTAATTTATCAGATAATATATCATTTCATTGTACTTTTTACTATTCATACAGATAACCAGCATAACAGCAAGGCTGTATGGTGTTTATGAAACTGAATTTAATCCAAATCTTTTATCCAATTAAAGTTTTAAGTGTAATTAACCAATTAATTAATGTTTTTTAAATGGCTTTTGCTTTTTTTCTAGCCTGTTTTGGGAGTGCTTTTACCTTTTCAGTATTTCTCCTTGTTACTGCTCTTTCCTTTTCTTTGTTTTCTTTTTACATTCATGAATCATTTATCGGATCAAGAAGAGCTGAAATGATTAGGCGATTAAATTGTCAACAGGAAAAACGGCTATATATCAAGCAACATACCACTTTCCTGCTTCTCAATAAATTAGGATTTTCTGCTTTTTCTTTGTCGTATTTAGTAAACTAAATATATTTGAGTTTTTGAGACTAATGTTTGGACAAAACAAGACATGTAAAGACATCGACTTCGTTTACTGGATCCCCGCATTGTTCCTGAAGTCAAGACAAAAAAATGTGGGGAGTTGGCCTGCTCAATTATGTCCCAAATCTCTGGAACACTGACTCTAAACTGAAATCTTAAGACACATCTTTTGACTATTGCTTTATCCTGAACTGACGTATGTAATGCTTGTTTAATTTATCCTGCTGTTTGAATACTATCATTTCATTCTTTGGTATTGCTTCCACTTAAAGCGTTTCCCTGATGACTTACCTTTTCCTGTTTTTTTTCCTGTTCATCTTTTGAGCACTTTGAGGTGCATTTTTATGCATGAATTCTGGTATATCAAAAAATGTTATTATTATTATTATTATAGGAAATTACATTTTAATTAGAATTTTGTTGATCAAATTATTTATCTAATAATCAGTTCATGTAAATGTTGGTTGGTTGCAACTATATTGACGAATACTGAAGAATATATTATGCTATATACTGTAAGTACATATCATAATTACCTAGAGCCCAATTAACAAAAAGTGATAACTTCAAAATGTATTTGTCCAAAATCCAAAGCTATCAAAAAATAATAATTAAAAGAAAAAGTAGCAAATCCTCTGCTCCCAATTCATTTCCTGTCATTCATCTCACTGACTTGTTTCAGCTTCACTTGTTTACTTAGTTTAATTTGGACAACAACAACAAAAAAACATCCTGTTTAATGAGCTCTTCCTGTTTTGTAAGCACACATGTTAATTTGTTAAGTAATCACTAAATGCTTCCATCTGAGATTGAAAAGGTAAATACTGGAGTAAAATACAAGTACTTAAACTTTTAAACTTCAATACATTCCACTACTGGTTACTTGACTCTGGAGCCAAGCGCACACGCCAAAGCCAAGTTACAAGAAGATATTACTACTACTACTTCTCTGAATATAACTAAAACACAGTACACTCCATTAAGACAGTAACATTGAAATGAGAGCCACTCAGTCGAGTAACATAATAAAGTAGAAACATTCCTGCGGGTAAACACTGCAGATATGCTGCGAAACAAGATTTTCAATGTAAGCCAGTCTAATGTGCAGTTTCTCTTCATTTATGATGCAATTAAGATTACAACGCGACCTGGTTTTAGAGACAACGGCAAAGAGAGAAAGAGGACATTTCCCACTGAAAGAGAAAAACTCCTTAAGTATTAAAAAAGAGACCAAACAGGTCATGTTAAAGAGAAGCACAACCCAGGAGGGCAGGAGAGAGAACAATGAGCCAGGTGAGTTTACCTGTGGAGGAGGGCGTCAGTAGACTACAGGGTGAGAAATATTCCGTATCGAGGTAATTAACATGATTCACCCCCCGAGCAGCGGCGGACGGACGCAGGTAGGTGACGGCAGACTGCGCTCACAGCACGGACTGAAGTCAAGAAGAGAGACCGTCTTCAGGCGGAGGCTCCGGCTCAGTGACGTCGAGGGCGTGTGCCACCCAGCGCTCACACGTGAACCCCTCCTGCTCACCGCGCGAGACAGAAAGGTGGAGACACTTGAAGACAATCCTACTGGATTTCATTTCATTCGCAACACTTCAAGTTCTTTATTTCACCTGAATCAAACAAAAAAAAAACACGTGCTCGACCACTTTTCCCAAGTTGATGGAATGTAACTTGTACATTTACTCCGGAACTCTACTTGAGTGCCGTTTTCTGGTACTCATACTTAAAGGGTAACTTTAATGAACACATTACATGAGATAAGTAGTGTAACGTTAGAGGCATTTGTGGCTCCAGAGGAAGCTGCATGTAATTTTTATCTATTGGTGATGAAGTTTACCCAAAAAAAAGGAAAGACACAATATTTAACAGCAAGGAGGAAGAGAAAATGGTCAGAGATGCACAGGAAATACAGACAATAACAAACAATTAAGGAGTATAGAGATGTCACTCAGTGGCAAAGTTGCATTGTGGGTGATATAGACGCCCATGTTTCGACATGTTTAATAAAGGAGGGGGTATCTCTGGCTCTACTATTTCAAGTTTGGTTACTTGTTTTTAAACTGTCCATAACAAGTTTAGATTAGAAGAGTGCAGTGTAGATCAGTGGACTCCGTACCAACATTACCCACAATGCAACTTGGCCACTGAGTGATTGGGGTCTGCTTCAGCTTCAGTCTGAAGTCACACAAGGCTTTATACTACTTTTTACATGTACACAGTAGAACTCCTCAAGACCTGTAAACAGACTTTAATGAGAGAAATTGGTAAAGTTACTCATTAACTTAAGTATTTCCATTTTCTGTTACTTCATACTTACTAGGGACAAATATTGTCATCTTTACGCCACTACATTTATTTGATAACATTGGTTACTAGTTACGTTGCAGAGTGCGTGCTGCATCAGAGGATTTTAAAAATCATTTACATTTTTCCATTAATCATCCAGGCCAGTCATCGGTCGACCAATATTATACCATAAACATACATGTAAATATATGTGTTTCTTACTTCTGTTTGTAGCTAATTTTGATAGAAGTACATCTAAGTACATTAAATATTTCATACTTTAAGAGGTTTACTCAAGTACTAGGGTGACTTTAACTTTTGCCAAAGTAATATTAACGTGATATCTTTACTTTTACTGAAATGTATGACTTTTGGGTCCTTTTCGCAACACTTTGTGCTACGTTGTCCACTACATTTCAGAGGGAAATTGTACTTTTTACTCTACATTTACATTTGTAGGCCTTGTTGCTTTTTTGACTAAAATTTACATTAGAAAAAGGGTTAGGACCCCTTTATGACCCTTTTCATGAAGGCAGTGTCTATTTGGGGCTCCTCGTCACATTTCAGATCTCTGAGTCGCTCAGCTGCAACAAAAACTCACATCCTCTCTAAACCTCTCATCTGGTTTCAGTTCAATAACTATTCAAGGCTCCTTCAAGGCCACAAAACTGTCAGCTATATTAAAACAGGTAAAACTAGCTCCACATCGACCACTTACCACAGTAAAATCCTACTTAGTATCGATAATTACAAAACAATATACAGTTAGCCACATTTTATGCATGAGTACTTTTATTTGAGATATTTTAAGTACATTTTGCCAATAACATCGTCTACTTTTACTCAGTTTACTTCATCAGTTGTAATGAAGTTACTTTACAAAAGTTAAAGGAAGACACACTGAAAATAGTCGTTACTCCATTCCTCGATCTCAAAGCATGACCGTGTTTATTGATTATGGGGTCCCACGAATTTGTTGTTTGACCCAGATACTGACTCCACACAATATGCTTTGCGTGTGGAGTCAGTAAAGAGTGTATGTGCCTTGTGTGTCTCCTCCAAGATCCCATTAAGCACAAGGCACACAGTAAACTGGCAGCCCAGAGACACTGGAACCCGACCAGTACTCACGTTTTTCTCTGTTAAATTAGTTTGAGGTAATTTGGGGCACCAGGAGGTCTGGGGCCCTGCAAGGCCTGGTGCCTGCTTTGCTTATTTGGCGATCCATCCAGGTTACAGCTCACTTTTCCCTCCGATTTCGTCTTTCACCAAAAGTGCAGTCCAAATTCAGAAACGCACCCAGAAGATCACATACAATATCTGATTTCACCAAACATGTGACTCCCCTTTAAATGAGGGATCATATGTTTGGAACTACACAGCTGTTCATTTGAAGATCCCCAGTCATATTTGTCTTTAATGCAGCGTTGACTTGTCTTTTTTTCGGTTTCAGATGACACACAGGCATAATGACATTATTAGATTGCATTGTGGTGAAAAGAGACAGTGATGTTAGTTGACCCAAACTAAACACACAGATCTTTTAAACGGAGAACCTTTAAGTAAATACCCTGCTTTTTTTTTTTAAGGATTTGATTTGCCCTGCCCTGGTCTCAGTTTTGACTTGAACGTGCATCTCAGTTTGAAATCAGATATTACTCATATAAAGGCACTATTGCCACATAGGAAAAACACTTGATGGGGTGGCACTTAATGACGTGTTGTCTCGTTAATAGGGCTCATAAAATCACCTCTGCCTCAGGCATTGTGTATCATACAAGCTGAAATCAGTCAAAAGATGTGTTGGATGACATTAAAATGAATTAGCACAGCTGGACGATGGAGGGCTCACTATAAATAACTCCTTGAATTTGACCTAGCGTATTGTTAGTGTTACATCATCTTTTGTTTTTTATCAAAAGTAAGAACACTCCAAGTAAGAAGTCATGCTCTGGCTTGTCTCAACATCGAAACCTTACGGTTAGATTTGATAAAACTGACTCACACTGTAGTCCTGGTGTAGTCACGCCAAACTCCCTGCTTACTCAATCTCAACCTGGCACTGAATGTGTCATGCAATGAGAGAAACCCTCAGAAATGTAGAAATGCGTTGTGTGTTTGTATTCCATGCTTCACTTTCCCTCTACAATTATTAAAACACTGAACACGTCAACAATCCAGTAAGGCTTACTTTTGATATGCTGTCTGACACGAACTTGAAAAGAAAAGCAAACAAATGAAAAAAAAATTAGATTTACTGCAATCTTTACAACACTTGACAAATAAATTACTTCTTGCACAGCAGAATGTTGCATAGCAGCAGCGTTTGCAGCAACAGTGAAATGCAGAAAGACACAGTCCAGTTCTTTCATAACTTAAAGCATGTGCTGACCTTAAACAGGCCCTGTAAACTTCTCAACAGCATCCTGAACGTCATTAGATAACGTTTGTTTCCAGTTCCACTTTCATGTCGAGGAGAAGTGCCTCATATTGCACCTCACGGAAAGAATCTCTCTCATGGAACGGTGACACTATATTCCTCAGGATTTTGCTGTGTATTGTTTGATCTCCAGTCCGTATCAGATGTGTGAAGTCTTGTTCCCAGCCTCCTCCTCCACGAACGGGGGAGACAGCTGTCAGCTGATCAGTATGACATCGTCATTCTCGGGAACCCTGCAACATCATGATTCAGAGAGAAGTATGAGACACCCAATGTCTCATCAATGCCCCCATATCAAGTTGATCTCACATGCTTTCTACTTTAGGTCATTAATAAAAAAGGCAGTGCATCAGCAAATGTCTCCGCAATGTATCAGAGTTCTTGTTAGAATTCTTGTCACACATTACTGATACTGATCAATATTCTGAATCATTACAAAGTCCAAACAGTGGCACAAATGACTGAAGAGCATTTAATGTGTTCCACGTGGGTTGGCATTTGATTTGATTTGAGAAAAATGTCAAAATTAATCTGGAAGAAAAAAAGATCTCATGTTGCAAGTTGCAGATTTGTTGAAATGCCCCCTGCTTCTCTTGGCCTGTGTGGATGTGGTTTGATATGATACAAGTTGAAAGTAGCTGCCTTTACATGGACCAACATTTTACACTAATAATAGATTTGCCATCTTGCAGTTATATGCCTCCTTGCACCGGTATGATGTCACAGCGACGTTGACCTTTGAGATATAGAAGTTCATAACGTAAACATTTTATCCTATCAGACTCGTCTCAATCTTTTGTCATCATTTTCATATGATTTATTAAGTAAAAGGCAAAAAATGTGTTTTGTACGGTTACATTTAAATTAACCTGTAACCAGCAAAATCTAACCAGTTCATCCTTGAGTCTAAGTGTACATTTCTGCCAAATTTGAAGAAATCTCCTTGAGGATGGACTCATAATCTGAATAAAGGTGAAGTGCACCTTTGAAAGTCTGATCAATGGGAAAATATTGGCGCCTATAACCACATAAATGCTTAATCCAATTCTGTCTGCCGGGAATAAATATATTCTTTCTGCACATGTTTACCCCACGTGGGAGTAACATTACATGATATGAAGTCGGAGTTTCAAAGAGGGACAGGAACACAGAGAAAGTATAACAAAACAACACGACTGGCAGACCTTTTACAACTCATCTAGAGTTAACATCACATCATAAGTTTCACGTAAATCCCATTGAAAAACTTCTCATAATAAAATATCAACTTTTATAAATTCTTCCTTCCTTTTTTTCCATCAAATCTGTTACTTGGTACAAGTTTAAGCTATTACAGCCGCTATAGAAGATGAAATATGGTCTTTTTTCAAAACGGAATGAGCCAAATTCATACGTTTGTGCTGATTGAATCACAAGAGATCATGTTTCTACAGACTTTTAGAAGTGTACATTTTCTCATAAGCTAAGAAATATAAAATGTGCTACTTTCAAGGGGTGTTTGGTAAAGTGGGCTTCCCATAGAGAAGACCAAGCTCAGACCAGCAAAAACACTTCGGGACAAGTAAACGCACATCTCATTTTATGTATGTATTCCACTATTGGTAAATACAGAAATAAGTGACATCAGTCTGCTTCAGAGCTAAACTACCATCTCAGACTGTTTGAGTCATTTGTTTTGAGACGTTACATCTAACATGTCACAAAGGTCACAGGAGTTTAAGTTCAGCAGCTGTTTGTGTAGGGGATTAGGGAACAGTTTATAGTGTAGCAAGGGTTTAAAGAAACTTCCCCCGTATGAACAGTCTTCCTCCACTGATAGTTTATTTCCTACAGTTCAAACAAGTAAAAGCATGCCTCTTCATTCTGTGGGCTTCCACCTGCATGCAGGGTTTGGCGCCAATACAAAGAGAGCTAACGAAAGGGATGCAGGAAGAGGTCTGGATTTCTGGTGACTGTGTGCACCCGCACTGAGAATAAATCCCCCAAACAAGCAGTTTGAAAATGATAGCCTCGTCGACGAGCATCTTGAATGCAGTTTTTGTGTTTGCCCTCATGAGAAAAACAGCCAATTCTGTTCCCGTTAAATTAAATCTGTAAACAATCAGACATTTTCCCTTCATCTTTATGATGTGCACAACGTTGTACTGCTGTTTGCGGAGAAAGCCTCAGACTCTCTGTTCCAAAAAACTGCTGCAGCTGTTTGAGGTTGTGAATGTATTTCACAGAAAGCAGGAAGCCCTGTCCAATCACTCTCTTGGAAAGCAAAACTTAAGGTTTCAGTGTACATTGCTTTAAAGGATAGGGTCACCCCGAAAGTGAGATTCATTCATTAACTTCTCTTAATGCAAAGTGCAAGCACTCCTTTTATCAGATTTATCAGGTCAATATTTGTGCCATTGTGGGGATCTGAAATGCAATGTCAGTGACACAACCTTTTCAGCATTAAATTCACAAGACTCTTAAGCCATAATACATCATTTAGGCCGACACACTCTTGCTACTAAACTTGCTTTCCAAACACGACTTACTGACTGCAGCAGCAGGAGATAAGAGCAGGAAGAGGCTAATTGTCAGCAGATGAAATTTCATCCAGTAAGACATTAATTAACGTGTTTGCTGAGAATGCTGATCTCATTTTTGTGAGCACAGCGAGACAAAGATGCTAGTAGAAATTAAATTTGGTCAGGTCAGAGGCTACAAATGATCGCAATTACAGACTGTGAGTAACTTGACAAGAGTCCTCCTAATGACTAAATGTTTTTAAAAAGCCCCCATCTCCAAACAGAAATGCACATTCAATTGTCACTTTTGCATCATGTTGCACTGTTATACATTACTACATAGTGGCTCTGTAACTGAGACTTCATTTCCTTAAACACTTAAGACATCCAGAGCGGGAAAAGCAGACTACTCCGATAGAAAACGGCTGTGGAGCTCGCAGAAAAGACCACAGAGTTGAGAGTGTTAATGTCTGGTAAAGCAATGATGATGGAAGAACCCTGAAAAGACAAACTGATACTTTATAGTTAAAGATGGAAAAGTTTTCTTTGCCTTTTCTAGTCAGTTTTTTTTTCCCCCACTGATTACATGACTCCAAATTATTTTTACAGTGTGTACAAACATTCGAGGTTCTGGCATGCAGAAAATAATAGTTCGATGGCAAATGATGACTAGAGTAGTTGGTTTTCTGGCATAAACAACATCTTTTCGCACTAAAACATTATGTGGAGGGATGGTGATAGCTACAGAAACCAGGCCTGGTGTCGGTTTTCAGTAAAGCCTTTTCCTGAATATAAACTTAATTGATGCAAATAGGGAGATTTAATAATATATTTTGACATATATAACATTTTGGGGGATCTTACAGAATGCAGAACCAAGACTAAAAGTAACACACCGCAGTCTGTGTGTTTGGTTGAGTTTTGTAACTTTTCCGTTTGGTAGAAGCACACGGTTAAAGAGGAAGCGATGACTGAAAACACAAGAAATGCTACTCATTTGGGAGGTATTGCGCAGGAAGTAATTGTCAAAAATGTCATCTGATGGTCCAAGGGAGGGTGAAGGTGTGGGATGGATGTTTGACAAAGTTAATCCTGTATTAGTGTGTTTACTTTCGTTTAATACACTTTTTTTAGGATACCGTTTTCCATACACACACCAGAGAGCCACTAAACTAAACTGTACACCACAATAAAAGGCAACTGGAGTTAAACTTTCAACCATCACACTCAGATCAAATATCTTCCTAATTAACAGGCAGGCTTTAACAGAACTTTTCTGGCCCAATTGGCTGAGTCTTAACTGAATGTTGATCGAGGCCTGTTTATTTTGGAGGCAACACAGCACAGAGGGAGTGATGACTGAGGGGGGTGAAGAGGGGCGTGTGTGGGGGTTCTTCCCAGCGTACAGCCTCAGTTTCTCTGTAATCAGCCCATCACTGGGTGTGTCTGCATAGCTCCCACCACTAATTTCATTGCTCTCAGACCACGTATGCGAGAGCCAAACCACAGTGTGGAGGAAACTCCGCTCCAGCCTGCTGCCTGCTGATGTTAGAGATTGGCTCATAGAGAAGGAATGAGAAGCAAACAGGGACGTATAGAGAAATACAACGTCCTGCTGTAGCAACAAGGTGTAAGCAAGGCATATTGAGTTTTATTCTTAGCAATGTGTCCATACGCGTAGTGTTTCTTCTTTTGTTTTGAGTGATTTACTTCAACGGGTGATTGACAAGGGGACAAGAAAATGTAATCTTTGATTTTTTTTATAAAAAAAATAAATAAAAAAAAAAAAAAGATAAAACCAATACATCAGGGGTCTTATTGCAAGTCTAAAATCAGTTTAGGATGATTTTAGGATCTTACCTTTGGTTAGGATAGCCTAACCATTACAGAAATGTCCTAACAATGATTAGACCAGGGGTCACCAACACGGTGCATGCGGGCACCAGGTAGCCCCCAAGGACCACATGAGTAGCCCTCAGGCCGGTTCTAAAAATGAAAATTGAATATTGATATTATCCATTTCCCATCTTGTTATGTCATTGTTGATAATTATTGTGAGAAATCATTAACGTGATCAGTGTCTTCACATAGATGAGTATCATTAATCATTAATGATCATATATAACTAAAGGCAAACTGAGCAAATTTGTTATTTCACAAGAGTGTGTCAAACTGGTAGCCCTTCGTATAACTCAGTACCCATGAAGTAACTCTCAGTTTCAAAAAGGTTGGTGAACGCTGGTTTAGACCCTGTCCTAAATTCAATACTGGCAGCACCACTATTGTTACGTCTGTATGGCAATGACAACAAAGATGGGGAACAACATGAACACTGAAATATTTTGATTGAAAGGCTTTGCATACCTTAATTATTAGAGCAGCTAACACCCAGGTTAGCCTGTCAGAGAAGCTAACGCTCAGTATGGCCTGTCGGAGAAGCCAACACTGGCTTTGCATTTCAATGTTAGCCTGTTGGAGAAGCCAACACTGAGAAGCCACTGATATTAGCCTGTTGGACTGTAAAGAAGCCAACACTGATGTTAGCCTGCTTGAGAAGCTAACACTACCATTGCCCTGTTGGAGCAAGCAAAAATGACGATGGCCTGTTACCTTTAAATTTCCTCGACCATTAATTGATGTATACATATCCTCTACTTCACTGACAATTAATGCCTCTGATTCATTCAAGCTAAAATGTAATGCCCATCCTCTTCTTGTTTAATACAACAAGCTAGCTAGCCTGTGACAAGTGAAGCAGACAGCTGTTGTCATGGATACAGGCAGACCGGTGTACAGTCTAAACACAGATACCAGCATGACAGTACGGCTGCTGATTGAAGAAACGTGATTAAACCGGTAAGGATTATTAAGTTAAAATACGAGGTCAGAGACAGGACAGGACACCACCGTGAGTTGAGGAATTACTTCTGTATCAAGATGCAAGCTTTTTTCCTATCTTTGAAACTTAAAATAGGACAAGAATGCGTGGACATTTTTCTGTAATGAGGCCCCTGGTGCTGCTTGGAAACACCCACTGCATCTTTCTAGAGCTGCAATGGTTAGTCGTTACTGAGCAGGTTGTTAACTGTCATATCATTGATGAAAATACAAGCAGAGGAATGAGAGATGTGGAATTTAAACCAAAATATATTGCGTACGTAAGGGATAATCACCTCAAGGCAGGGCAATAAACAGTTTGCTTATTTGCTTCACATCGGGGTCCGGTTCGTCCTGTCGAGACTTAACACGTCCACGAGCCGGGCATATCAAACTGTTTATTGCCCTGCCTTGAGGTGATTATCCCGTTTATTCTACTTCTTGCCAACATGTAAGGGATAATGCCCGACGAGGTGTCCATAATCAGGAGTTAATGGACGACGCAGAGGCCTTAGAACTGCCAACGCTGCGTCGGACGGTTGCCTCCGCGAAGTCCATTAACTCCTGATTATGGACACCTCGTAGGGCATTATCCCGTTTATACCATGGTCACTTGCCAAAGAAAATAAATTAAGACCATCAATTTACATTTTCAAGCGTTTTACAATCAAAATATAACGTTTTTCAGAAGCCATAACTTAGTTTCCCTGGTAACGCCTGAGGGTTTCACTAATACCTGGAACAATCATTACCCTACCGTAAGGTTCTTATGCAACGGAAACGTTGTTGACTCCTCCAGTAAATAGGACGGACCTT